>PVHP010013452.1:0-40970 GCA_004024765.1 Zapus hudsonius | reverse complement strand
GGAAGACTGGGATGAGTACTAAGATATACAGGATACCTTGCCACAAGGACTAATACAGACAGCCCACAGAGGAGGATATACAACTGATCAGGGATGGGGAGGGGGGGAATTGGGGAATTCGGGATAACAACGCATGGTTTGCCCACTAAATAATGTAACACATTATGGACAATAAATATATATTAAAAAAAATGTTTAAATAACAAAAAAAAAGCAAAGAAAAAAGAAGAAGAGATGGTATAGAAGGAGGAAGGAGACTGTGGGCAATGGGGGCAGCTGGGCTTCATAAAGTAGATTTCAAGCCCGTCATGGGCAGGGCTGGGATCCATGAATGCTCTCTGTTCTTCATTTTCTCCATCTCTGCAAAGAGGATAATTAGATCTGAACAACTGGGTTTGTTTCAGGATTGAAGTTAAATGAGGAAAAAAATTAAAACTCTTTGTATGTAACAAGAGGCTGATAATTAGCAGCTCTAGTCTGTAGCCTGTTTGGAGTGATATGGCAGAAAATGCCTCAAGGTGCCAGGACCTTGGCACTTGGGCGGGAGTTGGCCTTCGAGTGCGGGAGGAACAGCTGAAGATGAAGCAATAAGCCAGGTTTTCCAAATGTCACCTGGGTCTGCATAGGTACATGTGCCTCAGTCCTCAGTGAAGAGGACAAAAGACATCCATTGTCCCTGTCCATGTGGCATTCTCACAAGAACCCTAGATTATGTCTCCTATAAACAAAAAATCTTCCAGCGCTGTTTGTCTGAGCTTCCCTTCTGCTTTCTAGGGTTTTTGCTGATTCAGGCTTGGCCCGAAAACTGGACTGACCTCCATGCTTTTGAGAACCTAGAAATTATCCGTGGAAGGACAAAACAACAGTAAGTTGATCACCCAGAGCTTGCTTGAGTTTTTTTATTTTTTATTTTGTTTGTTCTTTGAGGTAGGGTCTCACTCTAGCCCAGGCTGACTGGGAACTCACTCTGTAGTCCCAGGCTGGCCTTGAACGCACAGTGATGCTCCTACCTCTGCCTCCTGAGTGCTGGGATTCGAGGCCTACATCACCATATCTGGCTGCTAGATTATTTTTGACTTTTTTTAAAATAAAATAACGAATAGTAGCAGTGTAGAGAAAAAACAAAGAGTCCATAAGTAGCCTTTCTCCAGCTCCCCTAATGTGAACATCTCATGTAAGTGGGCACAAGGCCCAGAATAGAGTTGAAGTTATATAGTGCTACAGTGCAACTACACACTGGATTCTGAGTTTACAAGTTCTTCCATGAATAATACAGTTCTCTCTGTGTGCACTCCAGAGTCCCGCACTACATTTAGCTCTGATACCATCTTAGTGCCCTATAACCTGTTCTAGCTCCTGGGTCTTTCCTAACACTCTGCAGAAGTACAGTCAGGTGTTTTGTAGAATGTCTCTTTATTTGTCTTTGACTTATGCTTGATGCCATTGAAAGTGTACACACATGCCACCAGGGGACTCAAGTGGTGTTTTCACACTAGCTTTTGCTTGCTATGATGTCTCTGTTTCCAGACACAACAGTGAAACAAATGCATACACAGGCATCTTTAGTTTGCTAAGAGAAATCATAACTCTTGTGGTGAAAAAGAAGAGTTTGGAAATCTTTAGTCAAGCCTGCCTTGGAAACTTTCTGATTAGAAGAACTGTTTCTGATAATTTCCCGCTAACAAGAATACATGATATCATGCATTATTTTTTATTTTTAAATTTTAATATCTTTATTATAATTAGATACATTGTATGAGCAAATCTTGTGATGGTACCCCATTTCCCTCCTGTTTGTCCCCAACCCACTGGGAACCCTCCTTGGTGTGTATACTGCAATATTTTCAAAAATTAAAGTACAATACACATGAAATATACAATTGCTCTCTTTACTCTGTTGAGGCCTAAACATGCAAACACTCTTGCTTCCTGACAGGCCCCTTTTCTCTGAATTCTCAGAAATATCATCTTTCTCTGAGGCTCAGAGATATGATTTAGAACAGTATTTTTAGATGGCTAGTTTTGTAGCATTTTTTTTTTAGTTCCAGGGATTTAAGCAAGATTGACCTGCGAGGAAGACTTGAGCCAGGTCCTTGGCATCTTGGCTTCTCTGGATATGCTTGTGAAGATTTCCCAGCAAAATGGGGATGGAAGGGTTCTAGCCAAAGACTTCTCTGGAACCAGGCTGTGTGAAAATAGGGTACTGAAAGGCCAAAAGGATGGGCAAGAGAAAAGTGACCACGAGGAAGGAAGTGCCAAACGATACTTAAACCTTTGACATTTAACTCCTTAATTATCAGTCACTTCATTTTGTCCTGCCCCCACTCATTACCCAAGCTAGTGTCAGAGGAGCTGCCTGCAAACACAGGTCAGTTTCTTGTGAATTCCTATTAGCTGTAAGCAACAACCTAAGTTCTCTTCCCAGGAGCTCAAGTCTTGTGTGCTCTGGCCTCATCTACCCTCCCCAGGCCTATCTCCTAGCTCTCACTACTTGCACATTAAGGTCTACCAGCAGCTTGTACTTTTATCACATACCAAGCACCCTACACCATCCTGTTCTCCTAGCTGGTTTGGAGCTTCATTCCCTTTCATCTGAATAACTTTCACCTAATCAGCCAATGGGCATTACCCTGTAGAGTCTTATTTGACATAAGATTGGGTACAAGGAAAATGTGTGGGTTCTTCTCTGCAGAGCTCAGATCTGAAGCATCATGGCTTGGAAGACGTTGCCCTTCCCATCCATCCTTCACAGGTGCTCAGATGCTCCACTGTGGCTGCCCTGGAGCTCAGTGCATGGTTGCATCACCTCTAGCCAAAGGCTCCTGGAGTACAGAATGCAGGAGACACATATTTAACCCACATAGAATTTGCCCAGTGGTCATTCAACAAATATATAACTGGATAGATGAGTAAGTGAACAGATAGGAAGACAGACAAGTTTACAACTTTGAAGTACATTTGGATGTTTCAGATGAAATAAAAATGAAGGAAAAATGATTGCATTAAGATACTGAATCAGTCCTTCAGTTTGCCTCAGAATTTAAAGATACTAAATGAATGAGAAACTGACTTTTTTATGAAGGAACAGGAAAAAAAAAAAAACACTAGTCGTTTCCAACATTGTGTTACATACCTTCCACAGAATGGTTTACAATCATTGCCATACAGTTTCTAATTAAATCTAAGCAGTCCAGAAAAAAAATTGTGTTGAATAACCTTGTTGTCAGTATTGCCTAAGGAGTAACTTCTCTTCCCCCTCATTTAGTGGTCAGTTTTCTCTGGCGGTTGTTGGCCTGAACATAACATCGTTGGGATTGCGCTCCCTCAAAGAGATAAGTGATGGAGATGTGATCGTTTCATCAAACCGAAATTTGTGCTATGCAAATACAATAAACTGGAAAAAGCTATTTGGGACTTCCAGTCAGAAAACCAAAATTTTAAACAACAGAAGTGAAAAAGACTGTAGTAAGTAATTGGTTTCCTTTCAATTGTACAAATAAGGTCACTTCTTTTTAGGTAAAATGCTGAAGAGGCCATTCCCAAGCATTTGAATTACATTCTTCTTCGGTCCTTCAGTAAATTTAAATATGTATATCCCATATATGTATATATGTAAATTTGTATGAAATTATTATTTGAAATTCATCAGAATTATTTCCAGGTCATTCCCATTTCACAAGTGAGAATGGACTGAATATGAAATTTCCTTCTTAGGCTCATGTGATTGAACACTTTGTCCCCAACTGGTGGTGTTATTGTAGGTTGTGGAACTTTTAGGAGGTGGAGCCTTACTGAAGGAAGTAGGTCATTGGTGGCAGTCTTGAGGCTTTATAGCCTGGTCTTACTTCCTGTCCACCCTGTGCTTCCTAGTTAGGAAGCAGTGTCACCAGCTGCCTCATGCTTCTGCCACCATGCCTTCTGCCCCATGATGGACTACAACCCTCTTAAAACTGTACACCAAACAAAACCCTCCTACCTCAAGTTGATTTTTGCTGGGTTGATCACAGTAATGGGAAAAGTATACATGCAATTGATATCAAGGAGTAGATAATGCTGCTTTCATAAACTTGACCCTGTGGTTCATATCCTTTGGAGCTGGTTTGCAGGAGGAATGTGGAATTGTTTGGAACTTTGGGCTAGAAAATTCCTCATGTAGGCATTACTTAATAGACCATTCTGGAGGGAGTTTGGAAGACAAGAATACTGAAAGAAATGGAGACCCATTTCATGAGATTTCAAAGGGGAAAAGACTCTCGAAAAGACTTTGCTGCGTTCTCCCCATGACCTGTGAACCTGAGTGAAACTGGATTCAAAAGTAATGGAATAATTGGTAGAAGAAATTTCAAAACAGGACATCATTCAGGCAGTGCCCTGGTCAAATGTACACTTTGGTGGGAAAAGGTGGAAAAAGTTCAAAGTTGCAGATAAGGAAGGCACTTAGAAAGTGTCTGTAAGCGTTAAAGAGATGAATACCATTGAAGAGGTATCCTGTGTTCTGTACTGGAAATAGGAAAGGTGTCCTGCAGGCACCACTGAAGGCCCCATCCTGTGAACACACAGAGCCACTTGAAAGGAGAAGATGAACTGAGGATGCCGCTGAAGGACTTGTCTGCTGTAAAGCAAGCAATGCGCCTGCTGTGAAGGGGGCCGAGCTGTCTCTCAAGCTGTCAGCACAACTTGATGGCACCATCCTCGTGCTACCAGTTTTGCAGGCACAAAAGATGCACGATTGGGGAGTGTGGGTCATAGAGACTTAAGGCAATCTTCCAGAAAGCTGCTGAGGACAAGTGGGTAGCAGGGTCAGAGTCCCTCTAAGGAGGCCCTGAGAAACCACTGTGTAAAGCTGAAAGGAGGAAGCTAAGTTGCAGTGAAGACCCCAGGATATCAGTGATGTCAGACCCTAGGACATTTGCCAAGAAGAGCTGCAGGCAGGGAGTGGAGCCAGTCCAAGAGAGAGGCTATGTGAGCTGAAGGGATGGGGCTAACCAAGGGACCCGGATGATTCCATCATGAGCCCCAGAAACTAGACATGGAGCTGCAGAATTTGATGTCGGCCCTGCTGTGTTTCAGTCTTGATTTAGGTCAATCCTAGAGGAGACCTTGGACTTTTGAGCTATGTTGGGATGGTGAAAGATAATGGGGACTTTTGAAGTTGTAATGAATGCAATTTGTATGATAAGATGGTCATGACATTATGTGAGCCAGGCATAGAATGTTGTAGTTTGAATGTGAAATATTCCCAGAAGGCTATGTTTGAACACTTGGTCCTCAGTGCACAGCGCTATTATGGAAGGATGTAGAAGGTGGAGCTTTGCTGGGGGAAGTGGCTCACTGGGAGGGAGAATTAGGTTCTATCCTGACCCCACGTGCTGTTCACTCTCTGCTTCCTAACCGTGGATGTGATGTGACCAGCTGCCTCGTGCTTCTGCCACCATGATGACTTCTCCACCACAATGGACTGCATAGTCTTGAACTGTAAACCAGCACAAATCCTTCCTCCTTTGAATTGCTTCTTGTTATATATTTGATTGTAGCAACAAGAAAAGTAACTAATGCATGTCCTAAGCTATAGGCTACCAAATATTTATAATTAGAAGAACCCAATTTAATATTAACTATCCTACATTTTATTTTATGTGTGGTATGCATGCATGCATTGGTGCATGTGTGTACAAGTACGTATGTATGCCTGTGATTCATGGCTGAAGGTTGATGTTGGGTGTCTTCCTTGATCACTCTTATCTCTTAATTTCTGAGACAGAGTCTCTCACTTGAACCCAGCGCTCACTGATTTGCCCAATGGCTAGTCTTGCTAGCCAGCTTGACTCCACCTCCTGAGTGCTGGGTTGCAGGCAACCACCATACCCACTTTTACATGGGTGCTGGAAATCTGAACTCGGGTCCTCATCCTTGTGAGCCAAGCACTTTAATGGCTGGAGCTCCTTGCTCGCTTTGGCATTTGATAACTGTAGTCAAGTGTAGGTGTAGACAAACAGAAGAATGGGTGAGAATTTCAGAGCAACATTTAGTACTCTGATTTTAGATCATAGTTTGATTTTGAAACTGGCACATGCTCCCAGCTTTGTGAGAGAACTATGAGACTACTGAGCTCCCATGCGACTCTGAATGTCCTGCGTTGTGACGACTCAGTTTATTTAATCTCTTTAGGCTTTGGGTTGTCTACCCATAAAATGGTGATGATAATGATTGTAGTACCACAATGCCACTGAAAGGAAGATATGAAATCCTGTATGTGAAGCTCTGGGCATGGTGCCCAGTGCACAGCAAGAAGCCATGGCCTTCCTTGTCACATCTGTCAGCTGTGACATTCATCATCAAAGTGTCCCAGAGTCAGTTCCAGGCTGCCCTGAGCACCACAGGGGAGGTCTCAGAGCCTCACTCCAGAAGCTCCCTGTGGGTCTGTGAGGAGCACGGGGCCACTCAGGAGGGTATTTGTCACCTCTTCTCCTCCTTTGCTGTTCTGTAACTGATCCCTGTGACTCACTGTGTCTTCTCAGAGGCCACAGGCCATGTCTGTAATCCTTTGTGCTCCTCGGAAGGCTGCTGGGGCCCCGAGCCCAGGGACTGCGTCTCCTGCCAGAACGTCAGCCGGGGCAGGGAGTGTGTGGAGAAGTGCAACATCCTGGAGGGGTGAGACAATGTCCTTTCAACCCCTTGTCCAGATGAGAGCTCAGTCGTAGTGCTGTTTTTATAGCTTCATGGGAATTCAGGGTGATCATTTTCCTTTTTATTCTGTTTTTCTTACTACTGTTTTTGTCTCTTTGCTTTATGTTTTGCTTTTGACAAATTACTCATCACAATGAGAGGTAAACAAGTTTTTCACAATAAATTTTTCAAATCTCTTTTCCTGAAAATGTCTTAAGATTTCAATGTACACAACAAAGCTCCCAAGAGAGTTGCAGTGGTTGAGATGGCCAAGAGCATGGCCTTTCCTTTGCACTCCTGGTGTCTTAAAATCTATTAGTTAAAGGAATACTTTCTGGTTAATTTTTGCTTAAAGTGACCTTTGAATGTGGTCATTGAATGGTGTGAATAACTTTCAATTTAATCACGGACAATGAAAGAAATAATACACAAAATGTCTTTCTAATTTAATTGCAACCTATAAATATTCTAAGACTCTGGTGTAATACTGATAATGATTAAAATAAGTTACTTGAAAAATCAACTTGAATGACAGCAGGTTTTTGTTGTTCATTTGTTTGTTTTTAATTTAAAGAGAAAGGTAACGTTTGTGATATAAAAGAGCCCTAGGAGATTCAGGTGGCTCTAGAAAATCTTCCATCCTGATTTACAGCTTGGATCTAGAGATATTCAGGAGTAGGATCGGAAGATTAGATTTAACGCTGTTAGAATCCCTCAGCTAATGGGCTCAGAATAAGTGCCATGAGTGAGAAGCACTGTCTCAGCCTCGGTCACAGGTGCAGCCACTCGTCTCATATTGTCAGTTCCCAAGTATATTAAGAGTCAAGGTATTTAAAATGATGGCATCCCGAGGCTGTGGCTTTCCATTAGTGTGAAGAAGCTGAATATGATAGAGTGTCTGCTCCCTTTGCAAGATGGGTGACCCAGAGATGAAGCACAGAGAAATATCACCACATCATATGACCAGTTAGCTGGCTGGGATCCGTGTACTCGACCCTCAGAAGAAGCGTGGAGAAGCAAGGAAGAGGTTTCAATTAATGGTCTTCAGCAGCTTTTTATACCTCACTGTTTGACAGCAGTGAGTGATAGCAACAGGCAGGTTGGGGCAGCAGTGTGTGGCACCCTCAATTGTTACAGCCCTGGTTCATGCCTTGGGGGTTCTGGCCCTTAGCTCTAGGAGGGTTACAGCTCTTATGTAGACCTAGGAAGATGGAATTCCTTAGTCGTTAACAGCAACAGGACTTAGGTAGCCGGATTCCTCAGCCCTTGACATTGGGCAGTGTCAGAGTTTCTGGGCCGGGGACATCTGACACCTTTGGTCCTAACTGCTTGACAGCTCTCTGGAACTACTTCAGCTACAAGGACCTGCAGTCTGCTTCTTTCTTTGTTTCTGTCTTTTTTAATGTCTATAGTTCTCTATCTCTCTATCTTTCTTCAGTCTCAGTTCCAACCTTTCAACTTCTGTGGTTCCCCTGGGTACTGCCCTGGCCACTCAAATTGCTCAGCTGCCTCTTCTTGACTCTGAAGCAGCCGGCCTTCTCACTGCTTTTGCAGCTCAGCTGTTGTGGCCAGACTGCTTGTTCTGTGCTGTCAGCTCAGCCTGAACTACTAAAAGTAGGCAAGGAAAAACCACTTGCCAGAAACCTCTTCTAGAAGTATATCTCCAGGACAGGCAACACCTAGCATACTCTCTTATCGGAAGTCATAGCACGCCTTCTGTTTGGCCACCAGAAAAATAAAATGTTCCCTTTCTATCCTAGTTAGAAATGGTGGCTGGGTCATGTAGAGTTCACTGAGGCTTATGAGAGAAAAACATCTGGAACAATCTGTTTAAAACAGTCCTATCTGATGCTATTTTCAGGTACTAGAGAAATCAGCTATCATCATTGGATCATTTCTTCAAGTGTAAGGAGTGTTCAAACAGCTGGTGCTGGCATAATGATAATCGAATTGGCTATTTTATTTTATCGAACAGTCCTTTTGTTCAAGGGACTCAGCATGGAAAAGTCCAATGACCTCTAATTAGAGAGTCAGATTGCTCTATTGCCCTAACTCTTTGCCTATTTTCTGGAAACTAAAAGAATGATAAAGGAGGGCTTACAAGGAGGACTTTAAAAACTAATTAACATAATCGTGATTTTAACAAATTTTTAAAAGTGCTTTAACGATACTTAACATATGCCCAGTGTGCCAGAAAGAGGTGGGCCCCCTCATTTGTTTCAGTATTTGGTTTAGTTGATGTCATTTGCATAGGGTGAGGACGAACCCCTTATAGTGAGATAACCAGTAGATAACAGAGTAGAATTTAGAAATCTAGGCTGGTTGCAAAGCTATTGGTTTGTAGGATTTCAATCTTAACTCTCACCAATCATCTTCTTGATTAATACTTATTTACATATCTTGAGAAAGATTAAAAAATTGCCCATACCTGTGTCCAGAACTTCCTGTTTAGAATAATTGTCATTAAATGAGTTTGAATATCGCTTTTCTTAATCCTTAGTCTCAGGAAGCATTTCCTTCATCTTTAGTATTGATGAGAAGTATTAGTATATTTAGTATTAGAGAGAAGGGATAGCTTGTGAAGACTTTTGTTGTTGTTGTTAATTTGGCTTATTTTCTAACATACAGAAACCCTGCCTACAGAAAACTGTCAGTATTTTTATAGTATGATATTTGGCATGAGAATGACCTAGGATTCTCTTAGTGAAGTCAAAATATTATATTTTGTGGCAGTCCCAACATCCTGGCACTTTGACCTTTACACAAAATTGTTCTGAGTCTCAGGGCTAGGTGATTTATGTTACTTAAGATAATCATAGCCTTTTAAGGGGTGGCATGATCAGTCCCCTTCTTTTTTCTCCCAGGGAACCAAGGGAGTTTGTGGAGAACTCTCATTGCATCCAGTGTCATCCAGAATGTCTGCCCCAGGCCATGAACATCACCTGCACAGGCCGGGTAAGGAGCCCTTTGCTGGTATTCTCCATGCTTGGGTAGGGGGAAGGGGGGAGAGAATCACAGTGATGACCCAAATCATTGTCAGCTGGAAAGGACAGCTTCCCAGGGAAGAGGTAGGCAGGATCAACAGCAGATAGAGGAGTGGCTATGTCTAAGTGAAGTTGCCTCACACTTGCCTATCAGGCCTCTCACACTCATATCACAAGACACTCTCCTCACCACACTAAAGGACAGCCTTGCTGGGCTTGGACACTATTAGCCAATTTTCACAGTTTCTGTTCTCTGCCATTATCACCTTCCTCTCATTTTAATCAAGTGTCACTAACTTTGTTTGAACAAGATCAAGTCAAATTAGTTGTAGAATTTTAAAACAACTTCTAGCACTTTATTTTTTATTTTTGTCTACACATAAAATAGCAATCTCATAAAGAACATGAGTGATAATTCAGGTACCTCTGACTACAGTATCCTATTGTTGTTAATTCTTGATATCACATATATCCACAGGACTGTTTCAGTTTGAGCTCCCAACAGCCACATCTAGATCTATTAGTTGCCAGCATTTGTTAGAAGTTATCTCCAAACCAAGAGAGCAGAGTTTAGAAATCTAGGCTGTTAGCATGACTGGTTGCAAAGCAAGCCATTGATTTGTTGGTTTAATGGCATTGGCTTGACTTTTTGTTGCTACAGTGAAGTAATTGGAGCTATAGTTTTAGTTTTCCAGATGCTCTGGCCTTTCCAGATGTGGCTAGGGAATGGGGCCAAGAGAACAGCCTTGTCGAACAGCTTTATTTCAGTCCCCTTATGAAGTGTGAGGCCAGCAACCCAAGAATAGTCAAGAGGCATCCCAGAACTTGTTTTATTCTTTAAGAAGTTCAATATTATTTGGATTTTATTTTCTCACGCAAGGTATTTTAAATACAAAGTTGCTTTTATTTTGAAAAAGAAAAGGACTATCAGAACTATTTTTTAATTATTTGTTTATTAAGTTATTTATTTGAGAGAGGAAAATAGAGAGCATATGAGCATACTAGGGCCTCTTGCTGCTATAGGTGAACTCCAGATGCATGTGCCACTTTGTGCATCTGGCTTTATGAGGGTACTGGGGAATTGAACCTGGGTCAGCAAGCTTTGCAAACAAGAGCCTTTAACCACTGAGTCATCTCCCCAGACACCTCATAACTATTTTCTACATCTTGTTGCAGGGACCAGACAACTGCATTAAGTGTGCCCACTACATAGATGGCCCTCACTGCGTCAAAACCTGCCCAGCTGGCATCATGGGGGAGAACAACACCCTTGTCTGGAAGTATGCAGATGCTAACAATATCTGCCACCTTTGCCATCCAAACTGCACCTATGGGTGAGTGGGAAAGAGATACCCATGACAGGAAATGAAGTTCTGTTCACTGAAAATGTCTTCCAACTTTCTAGGCAATAGAGACTTGCATTTGAGTCAGTGGCCTAAGGCACTTCACCTCCATGGACATGTCAGTGTCAGTGGGCAGGTCTCAGAGCTGACAGGAATATCACTCTGCTTTTCAGGAGATTTATCTCAGTAAGACTATTTTCCTCAGTGCTACATGTGCCCACTGGAGAAATCAAGTCATAGATAGAAGGCTGTTAATCGGCTGCCTGTGCCTTTCTTTGGATTGATTATTAGGGTTTGGATAGGACAGTGTGTGTGTGTGTATGTATATGTGTGCGTGTGTGTTTCAATTAATAAAATGTAACACTGCCGGAAATGTGACTTTAAAACACCTTTTTGGGGGGAAGCAATGTGAAGCTCAGTTGCTACAGGGCTTACCTGGCCTGCACACAGCTCTGGGAACTTCAGTCCCTAGCAATGAATAAAGCCAGGCATGGTGTTATGCACTTGTAATCTAGCACTCTGGAGGTAGAGGCAGGAGGATCAGAAGTTCAAGGTAATATTTAGCCACAAAGCAATTTTGAGGCTACTTTTGGCTAATGTGTCTCAAAAATCACACCTTTTTAAAAGCTGGTTAATCTGTTACTCGCTGAATTAAAGCTATTTTGACTGGATTTGCCATCTTATTTGCTAGAAGATGCATGTGGCAATAAAACTGGACCACACAGCATTGAAAACAGAATCTGAGTTGTCATATATGCTGTTTCACATCCTCTTGTATTTCTTAAAGCTCTCAACCTTATTTAGAACTATTATCCTTTCAGTCTCTAGATCTATCCAATACTGATTCTGTGCCCTTGGTCAAATGTCTGCCTAACTGGATTTGTGTATAAATTGGGATAACAATCCAGCATAGCTCTCGGGATTTTTGTGACCATAAATTAATATGGGTAATTCACCTAAAATAGTGCTATCCAATGAATGATGAGTGTCAATGGTAGTGATAGTGCTGGTGGGGACGGTGGTGGTGGTGAGGACAGTAGGAATGGAGGCAATGACAAGGAGCTTGACCATTGGTCCGTTTCCTAGCAAAAAAAAAAAAAAAACTATAGCCTTTCTAAAAATTATGTTCTAATCTTTTCTCCAAAACACTCAGATTGTATTAAAAGGGAATATTATCAGACAGAGTGATCATTAACATCAGGCTTGCACATCTGATGGCAATGGGAATGGTTGACATGTCTCAGTATTTATTAGGAGCAATATTGGCTGTTAGTTGTAGATAGTGATCAATACCTTGTTTTACTATTTTTTTAAAAAAAAAATCTAGAATAGACTGAATTTTTCCACCTCTCTGGCACTAACTTAATATTTCATATTTGCCCTTTGGGAACACCATCATACTGGATGCATTAACTAGTTTGTACTCCCTGCCAAACCTGTTATAAATTGTTTTGTGGGTTTTCACTTAGCCTATATTTTAGAAGCAATTTTAAGGATTTTTCAAAAGGGATTTATATGATCGATATAAAATAAATGCATACCTTTTCCCTTTTCTCTATCTTAGAAATAAATCTGTATGTATGTCTCTGTCTATAAATGTGAACAGTTGGCCTTAGAAGGAATTTAAAAAGTCATGGGGCAATAGGACTTATCCTGCACTTACTTACAATTACCTTAATAAGAAATTGTTTTTTCTAAATATAACAAGAGGGAATTTGCTCATAATTTAAAGTAAAATACTAATAGTCATTTCATCAATGTTTTCTATTTTCTTTCTAATTCTGAGCCTTTGTTAAGTGAAGAACATAGTTTTATATGCTCTACTTTTTGCTACCTGTATTTTCTCTTAAAATCAGTAATTACATAGATATTAATTAATAGAAATAAATGTAACTATTAAAAGAGAGTGAAATGTTAGTAAGGGCAAGGAAATATAAGGAAGCCATTCTGTTTTTATACAGGCTTTACCCAACATTCTCATTTTTCAGAGAGGGAGTATCATTTTTCCCATATTTGTGGGGACAGTAGTACTCAGTAGATTCAGTAACCCTCACAACTTGTGAACCAGCTATCTTGGAGCCCAGACTATAGAGTAGGAGTCTTTCTGATGCAAAAGCCACAGATATAGCCACCTGAGTACATGTGTAGAGACATGTGAAGCCCATCTTATTTTAAAAGGAACCACATTTTTCATACTGAGTAATAAAGGGACATTTTTAATTTTTTTAATCTGGTAAATTAAACTGTTATATGAGAATTTACCTATTTCAGTTACATATAACAATGTGCCTACCACTAAAATTTTAATTATTTAGAAATCCCTTACAACAACAACAAAAAATATCAAGTGGTAGCAGAGAATACTTTTTCTGATAGAATTATATGGGCATCCTATATGGCCACTTAAATTCATATCAAGAGTCAAAAGGGAAGAAAGGGATTGTTAGCTTTCCCACTGGCCTCTGAACCTTGTGATATGCCAATATTCTCTTGTAGCACCTGTCCTGTCACTTGTCTGTCATCTTGTCAAATGTGAGCTGGTCTGTCTTTTACTTCAAGCTCTCTGGCCACAGCTTCCTATTGCCAATCCTTAAAGTTCTCCAGTGGGACTTTAAGGCTATATGAAAGCCAGCATCTTGTCCAAACTCCAGGGCCAATGCATGACTCATGTTGCCCGTGTTTCACGTTCAACAGTGACCAGAGACTTCTGGGTATCATATTTAGAGCTCCCCTGTCCATCTTGATGTTTGGTGCCAGTTAGGAGAGAGCGTGGTACGTTCTTCATCATTCTTCCCCATCCATCTGATGTTTAGTGCCAGCAGTGAGACAACTAAACCCGTTACATTTAGTAATGACCTTGGCTGCTTTTCTCAAGGACACAACAATCCCTGTCATAGGCATTCAAAAAATACTTACTGCATGTATAAGCAAATGATCTACTGCGTAGGAAATAAACTCATAACCACCACCCTAATTTCAAGGGGCACCACAATTTTCAGAACTTGAGAGTAGTTTGCCACACACTGCCTTATAATTTAATTTTAAAAATCATGGAACCAATGCCAACAAAGTCAAATGAGATAAATGCTTCTCTTTTCTTTCTTACAGATGTGCTGGGCCAGGTCTTGAAGGATGTCCACCCATTGGGTATGTGTCATAGCTTCAACTCGGGTGGGCCTTTTGGATCTGAAGCCACAAACCACTTTTTGTTGTTGTTGTTGCTGTTGTTGTTGTTGTTGTTTTTAATTTCCCCGTGGCCAGCCACAGGTTCCAGCAGGAACTGCCCTGTTGCTTCTGCCCTCCTGCCCTGTTTTCCCTTTGTTTCTTCGTGGAATATATAAGAAGTACAATGCCAGGGTTAGCTCCATAGGAAGCTGGTACTTTGGACCAACCAGTTCTCTCTAGGTACTCCTGTTACTAGCTTATGCACTCACAATGGTTTTGCACAGTCTTACCTTCTCTGAATCTCTCCTCTTCTTCTAGCAAGTCCAAATGCTTCCATCGTAGACCTGTGTTTGAAGGACTGTCAGGTGACAAAGATCCAGCTCAGATGTTTCTCTCTTCTTTTTGGAACACATTGGTTAGCAAAGGCAATGAGTTTCCATCAACATTTCATTTCTTATTAGCTGCCATCATGCTAAAATGCTGCCCTGAGAAAAGCAGAAATTGGAACTACTGATTCCTTATGCAAAATTGCAACTACAACCAGTAGCATCTCCGAGGAATTGTAGGATTACCCACAAAACACATATTTGCTATATTTGATGCCCCAAATACCAGCCAGACTCACAGGCAGACCTGCCATCTGTGTTAATGACTACAAGACCCTTTCTTGACCAACGCTTCTCAACTTTAGCTCTAGAATCAATCTTCTGCTATCAGCTGAAACAGAGAAATGAACCTGGGTGTTTCCCTTAAGTTCCTGATCTGACCTGGCCATGTGCTGCTCTTCACCACTTGGGAGATAGCCTGGAGCTCAGGATCCCTTTCCTCTGATTAAAGCCTTTCCTTTCAGAGCAGTCTCTCTTGGTGGTCATTTCCAATCTAACATCTGAGATGTGAGACCACCTTCTTTCCCCATCTCATCTCTGAATTTCCAAAAGACACCCAGGAGAACTCTCATCTTTAATGTGTAAGCTCACACACAGTGAGGCTTTCTGACACATTGCCACCTTGAACTCAGTCAGCCACCATTATAACTGTTTTCTCAACCTTTACTACTATGGGTCCTAAGGGAACAAACACGTGCTCTGTAATAAATTATTACCTATATCATCCAATTTCACTTCAAAATAGTGAAGACTCAGCCTGGAGAGATAGCTCAGTGGTTAAAAGGCACTTGCTTGCAAAGCCTGATGTCCTTGGTTCAAGTCCCCAGTATCCATGTAAAGCCAGATACACAAAGTGGATCATGCATCTGGAGTTCGTTTGCAGTGGCAAGAGGCCCTGGCATGCACATTCTCTCATATTCTCTCTCTCTCTTTTTCTCTCTCTCTCTTTGCAAATAAATAAATATATTTAAAAATAAGACAAGATCGATGGCTCAGTAGTTAAAAGCACTTGCTAGCAAAGCCTGGGTTTAATTCCCCAGTGCCCACATAAAGTTGCACATATGTCTTGAATCCATTTGCAATGGCCCTGGCATACCCATTCTCCCTGTCTCTCTCGTTTAAATAAATTAATAAATATTTGGAAGAATAGATTAAATAGTGAAGACTCATCAATTCTGACCACATTAACTGGGGGATTTGGTCCATAACACAGGAAATGACTTTTGCACTTCCTAAAAGCAGGTCATAAATTATCGTTTTCATGAAGCATATTTCATTCGACTAAGAAAGATGGGCAAGGACTTTGGCACCTTTTCTTTATCCCAGTGATACTACCAAAACATCTTTGCTATCCATTATCATTTCACCTGAAAATAAAAATAAATTTAGCAGGAAACAAAACTAGTTTACCTGAAAATAAAAATAAACTTACCAGTTAAGGAATTGACCTTAACTTTCTCCCCAGCACCACCAAAGAAAAAGAAAAGAAAAGGAAAATAACTTACTAAAGGTTCAAAATTCAGGGTTGCCAATATCACTACTTTGGAAGGTCTCTAATGAGATTGAAAATTTGATCTCTGAGTTTTTCTTTCTCTCTGAAATTAACACATGATCATGATGCATCCTGGAATTGAACACACATGAGGCCAACACTACAACACTGATGATGTTTATGTCTAAATCCTCATTCTAAATAACCTCCATTGAGCTCATTCCCAGGGCATCTCATCCACCCATGGGTTTCGTCATGAAAGCAGAGGACACCATGAGGGATCTCAATGTTCAGAGAAAGTCCCTTTACCTAGCTTGACAAGGAGACAACACTTGACTAGAGGTCTGCCATTGTATGGACACATATGGGACAAAAAATAAGGCACAAATTCACATAAAAAAAAACCCAAAAATCGAAATGTGAATTTTTAGCATTATATACTTTCTTCATTCTAAGCAGAGGTTCAGATGAGGCCTCCCTGACTGAGATCCAGAGATCCAGGCTCAGCTGGGATGGAAAGATGGAAGCTTTGATGGAGGACTGTGTCGGCTGTCTTCTCCCTTAGAGCTCGCTGCACAGCATCCCACCTTCTGAGATGGTTTTAAAGGATGCCAGTGTGTCAAAGGTGCAGGAAATGTTTGAAATGCCACTGTTATTTTCCCTTGCCTCTCCACTTCACTCCAGGCCCAAAATCCCATCCATTGCCACTGGGATTGTGGGTGGCCTCTTCTTGCTAGTGGTCGTGGCCCTGGTGATTGGCCTCTTCATGCGAAGACGCCACATCGTCCGGAAGCGCACTCTACGCCGCCTGTTGCAGGAGAGAGAGGTGAGGAGTGAGGCCTGCCTTTCTTTGGGTCAATAACACCATCAGGACCCTCCACTGATCCAGATAGGAAAAAAAAAAAACCCTTTCTTTGAGAACTTTTACCATACAAATTTATATTTTTCATATGGTTTTAGTCAGCTTTCCATGATTAAAACAAAAGCCTGTGGGCATCCACTTATAAAGAGGAAGTTCATTTAACTCATGGTTTTAGGTTTTGGCCTGTTATCAAGTGGCATCATTGCTTTAGACCTATAGCAGCCCATCGTGGCAGGAGTGTATCGTGGAGCAAAAGAATCCATCTCATGATGGGAAGCCAACGAGAGGAAGAAGAGCTAGTGTCCCCAGTCATCTAAAAGCCTCCCAATAGACCCCACTGAAAAGATTCCACCACTTCCCCCATGACATGATGAGCCATTTTCAGCACTCGGACCTTTGGCAGGCCTTTATTCAAGCCATAGTAGCAGACGTGTAATTGCACTTTAATTTCTTTGTAATGAAAAAAAAGAATAAAATAATGAAATCTCAGGATGTCCAGTTATATAAATTTGGTTACATTTTGATATCTCCATCCAGTAAAACATGCATATTTCTAGGCCATGTCATTCAAAATGCTTACAAAGCTGAGTAGAGGTCTGTGTGAGGGATAGTCTCTGAATGTGTGCACAGGAGAATCAGGAAGAGAGAGCTGCTGAGACCACGTTAGGCATGGTTGAAATAAGATGTTACTTTGGAATCCATCACTGTCCACATACGTGGCTCTTCATTTTGGATCTCTCTGTGGGATTGAAATTATCTTTCACCCATGTGTCCAGCATTGTCTCAGAAGCCACTGTCTCTCATAAGTGTAATGGCACAGTGTGTTATGGGCCTCAGAGATGACCCAAACAATTATGGTGTAACATTTTCCTCACTGTCATATTTCAGTCATGATTGGCATTTCTGGAAACAAATACACTGGTCAAGCACGGCTGTTCTTTTAAACAACAGCTATATCATAGAGTCCATTTCTATTGTGTTTTATTGAATTCTTAAGACAAGGTGCCCAGTGTTCCTTTTGAACAAGTATGATATTTTGTAAGAAAGTATGAGCACACACAAGCATCTGTTACCCACGTTACATGTTAAGGAGTGTTCAGCTTCCGTCTCGGATTGCTTTCTTCCCTTTCACAGCTCGTGGAACCTCTTACACCCAGCGGGGAAGCTCCCAACCAAGCCCTCTTAAGGATCCTAAAGGAAACAGAATTCAAAAAGATCAAAGTTCTGGGCTCTGGGGCATTTGGCACAGTGTATAAGGTAATGTCCCAAGATAGGCCAGCACCTGGGCTGTAGCTTTGAGCTTTGCCATGTATCCTGGGTGGGTGGACCTTAGCATACCAGTGGTTTTCATTACTATCTGCTCTTTGCTTTGCCAGGGCTTGGGAAATCCCAGTGCTTCCCCCAAGACATTGGGAGGTAATCTTGTATAACCACAGTGACAAATAAGTGGTCTTGGACAGGCAGAGCATTTTATAGAAGATGTCATTGGACATGGTGGGGATGGAACCCACTGAGACTTTAGTAGGTCAGGTCATAGTGGGGCTGCTGTTTGTTGTACTGGCAGAACAAACCAGTGCAATGACAACCGTTGTCTGCTTTTCCTGGCTTCACTTTGCTTAAATTTTGATTCCAGTTAGAATTCTGGATCATCCACACTGATTTATAAGTGACACAGCATAGTATTTTGTTTGGTTGATTTTTTTTTTGAGATAATTTCTCACTATCCTCCTGCCACAGCCTCCTAAAGTCTGGGATTATAGATATGGGCCACCAGGTCCCACTGGGTGTCTTCTTTATTAAATCCTAATGATTCCTCTGGCTTACAGAACCCACTAGCCAAAGAGGTACTGGGTTGTCCTGAGTCCCAACCCCATTGGTGTGTAGTACTAACATAGGGTTCCTTTGACGTCACCCTTTAAAGCTTCAGTCACTATTGAAATCCCTCCAGTTCAAGAGGTAAGGGATTGCTTGTCCTGATGGTCTTTCTCTTCATCCCAGGGTCTCTGGATTCCAGAAGGGGAGAAAGTAAAAATTCCAGTGGCCATCAAGGAATTAAGAGAAGCAACATCTCCAAAAGCCAACAAGGAAATCCTTGATGTGAGTTTCGGTGCGGCGTGCACTAAATCTGCACTCTTGGCCTCGGGATCTATGCTGGTGTCCAGAATCATATTGCTGTATTTTAGGTGTTTTCATCCCCACATTCTGAGAGCTTGTTTGGAGGTTCTAGCAGGGGAGCGCAGCTACTCATATACCCTTGACCGAAGACCAGTCCTCCTCTATTTGAGGAAGGTCATCCTCTTCGACCAAGTGCACAGCTTCGGGAGGGATGCACGTGGATTGGTAAGGGAGGCAGGGAACACCCTCCTAGCCAGCCAGATCAGCCGAATCAACCCTGGAAATCAATGGGGTGACAGATGTCACAGCCAGATCACCCTCACATCCTCATCCCCACATTCTGAATGCTCAGTTTTTGTCTATATTTTTTTCCTTCTGCCTGTGAAAGCTCTAATTCTTTTCCCTTCCCTCAGGGAATGGAAGCTCACAATTGCTGGGCATCTCCCACAAGCCAATCTGCTCCTGCACCACAGTGACTGCTCTGAATAAACCCATGGCAGAGTTAGGGTCAATATTTTTTGAAGGAAGGAACCATGGCAGAAAGAAACTTGCTCAGCTTTTTTTGTGGCTGGGGTGGGAGTAGAACACGTCATTCTTTCTGTCTCTGAAATGCATTCACCTTGGTCTACTGAATTATCTCATCTTTGAAGTGACTTTTATATGAGTTGCCTGGTATTAACAATGTGAATGAAACCTGCGAGATTGTTGCCTCCCCTTTTGTACTTTCTCTTTCTCCTAAATAACATGAATATTATTCTCCCATGGTGGCTGATGATTATTTTATGGAGCCTTATCTACAAGATTTTTCTCATAGTTTCCTTTTAATTCTGTTGAAATTTCCCTATCTCTCTGAACTTTGTCTAACCCATAATAGGGTGAAGCCCAGTTAGGAAGAGGTTAGCTCAAAGACACCATCTTGATATTGGATAGAACCCACTTTAGTATCAGTCAGGGCTTGCAGTGCATTGTTGGCAACTGCTCAAATCGTAAGGCAGAGGAAGAGTTTGAGGAGCCACAGGAGCTTAGGCAGTAGCTAGTCAACTGAGTCAAAGGAAAACAAAACAAAAAAAAGACTGGTTATTCCCTCAAAAAGATGGACAATCTAGTTTATTTTAGAGCCAAGGACAAAGTTCACCCTCTCATATATAATGCACAGAATCCATAACCAAAGCAGACACAAGCCAGTTAAACATGTATGGCTTGATGAACTTCCCAGTGGCAAACTCCTTTGCTCTGGAGTTTTCCCAAGCACCTTGCTTGCTTGCTTGTTTTCCTTCCCTCCCTTCCTTCCCTCCCTCCATCCTTCCTTCCTTCTTTTCTTTCTTTAAGAGAAAACCCCACACTGGGACATTCCTCATGAAAGAAGATATATGAATATGGAATGATAGAAAATCTTGCATGTTGGTGACATACTTAATAAGCAAACTTGTCCTTCTCTTTAATGGTCTAGGAACCAGTGTCAAGTCTCATTGGCACAAGAGGGTGGTGAGTAGACAAGGGCTTGTGAAGTCTTTTTCCTACAGTCTCTCACCTATCCTTCTTCAAAAGAAGATTGTTTAGCCAAATCTGCTTCCTTTAACTCATTCAGGATATACTAATAAACTGTAGTATATAAGGATGTTGATATGTGGATTTCGACAATATTTATTCTGTAGAGTAAGGCAGGTTGGAGGTGTCTTGAATAATAGCTATGCTCTGGAAAGGAAATAGTTTTCCCTGAAGTCTCTCCGTCTCCTCCGACCTGTTAGCGAGAGATGTACTTCCTGGGGTGGAGATAGGGTAGAAGATGAATACAGTAAAGTCCTAAAGGTTGTGTCCCTGTCATCTGAAGGTCCCTTTGCCTCTCACTCAGCTCCTTCCTGGATGCCTCCTCTCTGTTCTTGTTTCCTCGGCCCTTCTCCTCCACTTGTTTCTTATTGTTGTCCCCCTTGATCTTCGTGCACGCCAGCTGGTGTGGCCATGGCAGGTAGTGGACAGATGAACTTGAGACTGTCTCTCTTGCTTGTCCTGAAGCCCAGCCTGCTGGGCAGTCCAATCATCCCATTGGGACAGGCCATGTGCTGGTGCTGGAGAGCTCCCTGAGGGGGAGGGCGCCACTGCAGAGGTGGTTTCTGCTGAGGAAGCAGCAACCAGGGATCCAGAGGCCAATTTCAACAGGGTCCTGAATAGCACATTAATCCTCCACAAGAACAGCTCACAGCCAAATAGGTTATTTTTTTTTTTCAAATACTGCCATGCACTTGTAATTGGTTCCAATAACCTGATACTCGGGTCTAGCCACATGTGTAGTGCCCATTTTATGGGACTTTTAGTGGCTTAGTTAACTGGTGAAGCTTTGTAAATGCCAGGGGTCCCTATTCATTTAAAAGACTAGATTTACTCCTCTCCCTAAGGAGTTTAAGAGCCTTCTAGAACACTGCTCTCATTTACAACAAAATAGGAAACAGTAAGAAAGGACCCAAAGTCATGTCAGCAATGGTGACAAAGCAATAGATTTTCAATGACACCAAAGCCTCAGGGACAGAGAGCCCTGCTGGGGCACTAGGATGACAGCCATCAGGGTCTCCCATGTGAGCTCTGCCTGCTGTGCTGGTTCCTAGATTGTTGTGGAATGCCAAGCATACTTGCTGTGGGTCATAGTGCACCTTCCCAGCTTCCAAGACAAACAGAGAGGAACAAAGCTCACTTCAACTTTTGCACACACACACGGCTACACAACGCTCCCTTTGTGCCGAGCGTGGGCAGGAAGTGATGACCCAGTCCTGTTCGTCTGTCATATTTTGGTAACCCGACACTTGGCCAGGCTCCAGGCTCAGTGTGGCCCACTCACACATGCCCCCTACCCTTTTCCCTTCCCGGTTGTCGGTTGTAGCCAGCCCACAGCAGATGGGCTCCTCAGACTGCTCCACTCTGAAGGTTTTCCTGCCTCTAAAATGAATACAATATGTGCCCAAATCTCAACCACATCTTGAGAAAATAGAAACAGCCAGAGGATTTCTTTGGTGTTATGATTGTACAGCTTCCCAGACTTAGGAAGACATGTGATTTGTGCCTTTCTGGCAATCCCATGGCCTATTAATTTTTCCAGACACTTTCCGTTTAAATTTCAAGCAGGCAATGGAAAGGGAATGCAACCAGATGTCTGTATGAGCATCCTATGTATGTGAGTGTGAGTGTGACACATGTGAAAGTGTGAGTATATAGTGTGGTTATGTAAGTGTGGGGGCGGGATGGGGGTGGGGTGTTTCTATCTGAGGATAAGAGTAAAGTGAGTGTGAGAATGTGAATGTGTGTGTGGATGACACCTAAAGCTTTCAGGAATCCCATTAGCCATAGTACCCAACAAGCACCATGATTTGCCCCTGGGAACCCACAGTGCCACATGTCAGATAGAGGGGTGGGCCACAGAGGGAGGCCTGTGAGAACAAGAGTTAGGAAACCAAGCTGTGGGCCTAGTGCTGACACCAGAAGCACAGCCTCAGATTGGCCATTCACTTCCCTGATCCTTAGGTTCCTCTTCTGACAACAGTAACCTCAAGGGCTGGAGAGATGGCTCAGCGGTTAAGGCACTTGCCTCCAGTGCCTAAGGCCCTGGGTTCAATTCCCCAGGACCCACATAAGCCAGACCCATAAGGTGGTGGCCCTGGTGTGCTTGTGCTCTCTCTCTCTGTCTCTCTCTCTCTCTGTCTCTGTCTCTGTCTCTCTCTCTCTCTGTCTCTCTCTCTCTTCTCTCTCTCTCTCTCTCCTTGAAAATGAATAAAATATTTTTAAAAAATAGTAACCTCAAATGTTATATACTTCCTGGCTCTGTCCTGTTCTTTGACATTTCATAATCAACCAATTCTCAAAGATAAAGAGAGGTCTACTAAGTCTCAGGTATTAACAATTACCAATCTCTTTATTGCTATGATATTGTACTTATATAATATAAAAGAAAGCTATATATGTGTGAAAGAAAGCCATATATATGCATATATATGTATGTATATATGGCTTGCTTTTATATTATATATGATATATAATATATAAGTACATATGCATATAAGTGTATATATATGGCTTTCTTTTATATTATATATCATCTATAAATAAAATGCTGTAAAACAGAAACACTGAGCACTCAGGAAAGAATTGCCTACACACTAGAGATGGCACTAGAGACACCAGAGCAGGATGTATTTGCAGTGTGCCCAGTGCCGCTGTGTGCCCTGTGTGCTAGTAATGTGAGGCACCTGTGTTGCCAGCATCACCCCATCTTCAGAGAGCTTGTTGGAAACAGGGGTTTGTAAACCACACAGATACATAGGTACATGTTAGGGTGAGATGATCCAAGACAGCAGCTCTGCTATAAAGCCCCTGAGGGTGTGTCTCCAAGATGGCTGGTCCCCACTTCCCCTTGCTCCTCACCCATAGGCCTGGGAAAAGGAGGGCAAGAATGTTCCCCTAACAAGTTCTTGAGCAATGCTAAGGTTTCTCCCCTAGGTGAAGTCCTGTGAGACACTGGAGGAGTTTTGGACCAAGTAGTCAGGAAGGTTCCTCTAAGGAGTCATTTGAGGAAAGCGAAGACAGTCAAGCTATGAGGACAGAGGCCCAAGGGGAGAGCAGAGAGCAAGAGTTCTCTAAGAACAGTGGGGTCCCAGGAGGCTATTCGAGGCAAGAAAAGTAGTAGGATCATATTTATGCTTAAAAGTAGTATAGGATCTGAGGATGGAATTCAGTAATGGCATATATACCTGGCATTTATACTACTAACTTCCATTCCCAGCAGTCGAAAATGGATTTAATATAAATACATATTAATCTAAGTGTGTAATGCCCACATGTATATATGACCTCCCTAACCCCTACCACCGTGCCTGTCTCTTGTATTCAGCATTGAGTCCCAGGTGCCCTGCCTGGCTTATGCCATGTGCCTGAACATCCCCCAAGGCTCTGGGTGTGTTCACTTCTGCAGAGAGAAACGAGATTGCTACTGCTTACCCTTCTCCCCTAGGAGCTACAGAGATGAAAGGAACTCCTGAACTCATTCTGATGTAGGCCATGTATCTCTCCCATCTGAACAAAAGCTTGCCACCTCATATTTAAAGGGAAAGAAAATGTATAGGTGGAAATCTAGGATTTCCAATTCTCATGCAGAAAGAAGAGGGGGGACCCCATTGTCCACTGTGTGCATGATAAGTAATCTTAACTTCTTTGTCCTTAGAATGGCAGAAGGGTTAAAATGTACTCTATATTTCTGAATCTGTCAAGGGAAGACCCATGCTTTGGCAGCCAGCCTGAAGAAGTGGGCACGGTCTGCATACCAGCCTGCTTCTCCCATGAGAAGACAGAGGCAGACACTTCGCAGACCCGTGCTCTGCAGAGGTGGACACAGATGTCGTAGTCTGCAGTCACTATAGACACAGTGCTCTGCCCAGTCCAGCTGATGTGTGCTGAGGTTCTGTGGACAGGCTCCTCACTCAGATGCCTTCCCACTGCTCAGCCCTCAGTCTGAGCCACGTCTGCTGTGACTGGGAGATGTTCCTCCAGGCTGCCTGCTAGCTCAGTGATGTCACCTGGAAACTTACTCAGGCCTCTGCAACGCCTGTGGTGATGAAGTCGGCAAATCACTGTCCAGGACCTCTGGGCTCCAGACTTGGACCCTCTAGGCCCTGACAGAGCCTTTGGCCTTGAGGTGGGGAGAGGGGTGAGAATCTTTTTAAAGAAGATACTGGTATGCCTAAACTCTGACATCAGGGTGAATTTTTAAAAATATTTTATTTATTCATTTTCAAGCAGACACACAGAGAGAGAGAGAGAGAGAGAGAGAGAGAGAGAGAGAGAGAGCACACCAGGGCCACCACCTTGTGGGTCTGGCTTATGTGGGTCCTGGGGAATTGAACCCAGGGCCTTAGGCACTAGAGGCAAGCGCCTTAACCGCTGAGCCATCTCTCCAGCCCCATCAGGGTGAATTTTTGCCAGTGGGAAATGAGACTTGGTTTCCTCTCTGTGTCAAGCAGAACCCCTACATATACCCAGGAGGGACCACAGTTTCTTGTTATTTTATCACCCTGCATAACTGTGCCTGATGCTGGGTACTCCAAGGGTCAACTCTGCACCCTTGAAACTCGAAAATCTATTAATGCTTTTTACCTGAGAAGGGATCCATGTGCCTGTCCTATCAGCCACCACCAAGGAGCCACTGTGACATCTCTGCTCTCCGTCCCTTGCAGGAAGCCTATGTGATGGCCAGTGTGGACAATCCTCACGTGTGCCGCCTCCTGGGCATTTGCCTGACCTCCACTGTCCAGCTCATCACACAGCTCATGCCCTTCGGCTGCCTCCTAGACTATGTCCGTGAACACAAGGACAACATCGGCTCCCAGTACCTCCTCAACTGGTGTGTGCAGATCGCAAAGGTAAGCAGACAGGGAGCCCTTCCCATGAGCGCACAGATCAGGAGGAGGGCTTGGGAAAGCAAAGGCCTATGGCTTGCTGCACGCTGTCCTGGCCTCTCAGGAGTGATGTCAATAGTCAGAGACTGAGGACAGCAGCAAAGGAGAGGTAAGAAGAACAGGAGGATGAGCCATTAGGCCTTCCATCCTAGGTATCTGTGTTTGCTGAGAGGATGTATGTATGTATGATGTATATATGTGTGTGGAATGTATATTTGAATGTGTGTATGCATGTGTCATATGTTTGTAGGTGTGTGCGTGTAAGTCCACACATATGCATGTGTGGGGGGGTGCATATGTGTAGGTACACATGTATGGACATGCATGCAGAGACAAGAGATAAATATTAGTTGCTCTCTACCTTATTTTTTCAGATAGCCTCCTCTTACTAAACTTGGAGCTCACCTACTGGGCTAGACAAGCTAGCCAGGAAGTGAGCGCCAGGGATCCAACTTTTTGTACATACTGGGGAACCAAACTCGGGTCCTCATGCTTACATGGCAAGCATTTTACTAACTGAGCCATCTCCCCAGTCCCTGCTTCTCTTTATCTTAGCTTAAGTTGGATTGATTAGTTTGTGCACTGTGCTAACACCCATCCACCTGCCTGTTGGAGATCCAGCCGCTTAGTATGAACAGTTTCCTCTTTATTGGCACTCAGCATAGTTCAGTGTTCTTGTTTCTGATGAACACTGTGGTGACTTGTGATGCCAAAGGGAGGCTTTCCAGTCAGGACTCAATAGCAAGGCCAGCAGAATAAGCTGAAACCAGAAGGAAGACATGGGAGATGGTGTAGCTGTATAGACAGGGTAGAAACTGTGGCATGAGGCCTGGTGTGCATGAGGAGGCTGATGGAGGTGAGCAGGAACTCCATTGTGGGCCTCACTCACTGCACCCCTGTCACAGGCCCACTCCAGAACCAATACAGAATTAATTTGCCACTTCAGTAAACTAAAGTCAAAGCTTGATTTCAGCATCCATGAGCTGGATCAGCTGGGTAACTTGCTTGCTGTTCTTCAGCTGTACAACAGTGGCTGCAATTGTCTTTAGGTTGGTAAGGATGAGAGCAGCTAGCCAGGGGTTCTAGTATACATCGGTGTACACCGAATGTTCCTTTTCTTCTCTTTCATCTGGCTACGTGATGTGAGCAGTGACCTGAAATGTTTGATTTAGAGTCTGCTTTTTTTTTTTTAATCACATCCGCTTCAAGTGTCTCAAAGCACCATCTCCTGTTCCACATTGTCCTGCCTCTCTCTCTTCCCTCCCACACTCATGTCTGCCTAACTGGTTATGTCTATGTAAATGGAACTCTGTGACTTCCAAACTCGGTCTTCTAAAAGCATGATAGCCAAAGGACTATTGGAGTGTCCACTCAGAGGAGTAATTGTTGCAGAGTGTAGGCTTCATTCAAGCATAAATTGCCAAAGTTTGTGATTTTGGATTTCCAGAGCCTACTTTTCTACATAATATTATTCGTAGTTTCAAGTTGGTGTTTAAAGCCACAGTTCTGCTGTTTCACTTTGCTTAGCATTACTTTGATTTCAAGTTCTTCCATGTTTTGAGCAGTTCACTCATTGTTTGTGATACACCTGCTAGTTAATTCCCAGGGAAAACTGAATGCGTCCTATTCAAATAGCCACAGTAGTGGAGTATCTGTCCCTATATTGGAAGAAACATAATGGCTTCCATGGTAGTAGGGAAAAAGATTTTGCTCTTGAGTTATTGGCAATTAAATATTAAATAGTTTTCTTTACAAGTTCAAAGTGAAGCTTTCCGGTGGCACTTGGTGGCTAGTGGCTGATCATAAACTCATCTAACATTTCCAAGCGGGATCCATTAATTTTCAAATGTCGGCTGCTGATTCATCAAGTCACTGACCATCTTCTGGAGGGTTTCGATACTGGCGGGAGAGCTGGTCACTGTTCTTCTGCAAGCTCACTGTCCTGGCAGAACTGCTAAGAAGATAACAAGGAAGAAGGGAGAGAAGAAGGAATGGATGGAGGAAGGGTGGACCTAGACATGAGGATGGTACTGATAGACTGTAAGAAAGTTCACTCCTCTGCCATAGATGGTGAAAATAGATTCTGTTCTCCACACCAAGTCTGTGGAGCCCTGGGAGGCTGCTTAGCAAATGTGAATATCACAGTCTTCCCAACTCCTGAGCTGAGTCCCTTAAGAAAGTTTATATAGTCTTTTGAAGTACATTAGCTAACTAATAAATTCAAAAATATATCACTTGATGAAACAGGATATGAAATATTATCAATTCAGTCTATCAGATCTCACCACTACACTACCCATAACCCACACAATGCACATTGTTAAATTGCAATAAATAAATAGGGGGTTTTGATACTATTTAGTAGTATTACAATAAATAAAGTCGTTTCAATTCGGATCACTTTCCCAAACTTTGGATTTCTTTCCTCGTCATCCAAATTGAGATCTCACAGAACTGTGCTCTCAGGCAAACATCCACCTGACTCTGATCCATGTGACCAGGAGTTTGTAAAATATTCTAGACAGCTGTCTGGGACAGGGGCTGTCAGGAAGACAGATTTATGAAAGCTGGCCACACTCTATAAGTACAGAATTACACTTAGCTCAGTCTTTGACATAAAACATACGTGTTTTTAAAAATTCAGTTTCATTTTTCGATTACTTTTCAAGTATTTGATACAAGTGCATTTAAATGACGGCTCGAGTATTTGCACTTTTCTTCCCCTTGATAATAAGTACCAGTGTGCATGAGCTGCTGAGAGCAGCAAAGATGGCTAAGTTCTCCTGGGACATCGTGTCCAGCCAAGGGGAAGGGAAGTGATTCCTCTCATGGGATGTAGGGAACACATTCCAGACTGCTTGTGCTTAATTCTAGGTGTCGTACCATGGAATTCATGTTACTGGTTTACACAATGGTCCCCTTCTCTCTGTTACGTTACAAGCCCCTCAGTGGATACCTGAAGCCATGGAGAGTACTATTTCCCTAAAATAATGTTTAACTTGTAAAGTAGACCTAGTGAAAGATGAATAACAAAACAGAATAATTATGACACCTACTGTAATAAAACATATGAATATGTATTCTCAAAATACAGAATTCCCCCTTTATCTGCAAGTTTGCTTTCTGTAGTTTTCTGTGCCCACAATTTAAAACTTGTGAATCAAATATCTCTGGAATTATGATACTAAAAAGAAAGGGAAAGTACTGTAAAGGAGCAGCTATAGTGAACCTGTAACATGGAAGAGAACTCGGGCGGCTTCAAGGATGGATGCTTAGACACAGGGAGTGAAGGAGAGGCCATAACTTGCTCC
The DNA here is from genome assembly GCA_004024765.1 of Zapus hudsonius. NCBI lineage: Eukaryota > Metazoa > Chordata > Mammalia > Rodentia > Dipodidae > Zapus > Zapus hudsonius. Next base: position 12,212 of record PVHP010013452.1, on the reverse strand, counting down.
ATGTTCCATCAAACACGCAGCCTCTCACTTAGGTGCCAGATAGGTTCTGGTCTGTAATACCCAGACCTGCTCCCTCAGCTCATAGCTTCTCAAGGCTTCGTAGTGTAATAATGTGGCAGGATTCGGGTGCAGCCCCACCTCAGCTGACTGTAAAAACCCATGCATATTGGGCCAGGCAGGAATAAAAGCAGACACTTCACAAGCACTTGTGCAACATGGCCACTGATATCATGACCAGATTTTAGCTGGTTTTCATAATTTTTTAAATGCATGCTTGCACTCCACAAAGGAGTACAGCTACATTCAAGGAGCCAATTTAATGTTCACTCTGTAGTATAAAAGCCAAAAGAAAGCAGATTCAGCAACTTTTAGATACTTTACTGAGCTATTTCCTGGACATTCATGTGTCAATGTTAAGCATCATGTGACTTATACAAAAGTAACACAGAGTTTCTGACTATCCAGATTTGCCAGCAGGTGAAGTAACTTGATTCACAAAGAGACTCAGGTGCAGCGGAAGGTAAAGTGGGTCAGAGCAGGAGTGTTGAGGGCAAAAGAAACGGACTGTCCCAAATGCCACTGTGTCCTTTACAAAGAGGACCAGCTCAGTGGATAAAATGGTCTTGGCCTCTCTACCAAGCACCAGGAGCTAGGCCCGGCTCTGGGGACACAATGGTGGCCTCTCTCAAGGCTATGAAAAAGTAGATCAAGCAGAGGGTGAATTTGGCATTAGGAGACAGTGGTGACAGTCACCAGTACCTGCTGGCAACCATTAATGCTCTGATTAGTCCACAGTATTGTGGGGAAGCTGAGGTCTTAACCTGCCAAAGTCTCAAGCCAGCAAGTATCCGGATAAGGATTTGACACATTTGGTGGGAGAGATGGCTCAGTCATTAAAGCACTTGACTGCAAAGCAGAAGGACCTGAGTTCGATTCCCCAGCACCCACGTAAAGCCAGATGCATAAGGTGGTGTGTGAGTCTGGAGTTCATTTACAGTGGCTGGAGGCCCTGATGCACCCCCTCCCTCTCTCTCTCTCTCTCTCTCTCTCTCTCTCTCTCTCTCTCTCTCTCTCTCTCTCTCTCTTTCTCTCTGTGCACTTAGTGCCTGTAGCGCAGGAGAGGCTCCCAGCCAGCACCCCAGAAATAATGTGCAGTTGCACCCCTGCATCTGTGCCTCAGAAGGAGAAATTTTGACACTTTCCTGCCTCTTCTGTGGGCAGGGGCTTAGAGGTGGATACACCAGGCTGTTGACTGTTATCCACCAAAACAGTCTTCCAGCTCCTGGCTTCTTTCTTTCTGCCATTTCTGGGCTACTAAGCCCATGCTCACCCAGGATTTTCCATTTAGTGGTAATAAAATAGATCAGAAATGAATCCTTCTCCAACCTCTCTGAACTCTGCCCAAGACATGTGGGATGCACAACCCTTGGGAAATCAGTCCTTAAATGTCACACCCCAGCCTCGGCCCTTTGTTGTTCTAAGGGTACTGTGCCAGAAAGACCTTTGATATCCCTTGGAAACACACCACTGGGCCAGCTCGTATAAGCTGAAGTACCGGGGTAGCTCCTCAAATTCCTTTTTAACCTCAGTATTTCAAAATTCATTCTAGCTATCCTGTAGCAATTAACAAAAATAGAAATGTTAAATTCAATTAAACTGAGGAGAGAGAATCAGGGAAGGCGCTTCCGGAGAGAGACCCCCACTGGGGCCAGAGCTGACATTATTTCCTGTGTGTCTGTTTAAATTCTGAGAGCTCATGTGTAATATAGCTCTTATCTTCAGTGTCTGGTTAAAGTGTAACCCTGCTGGGTTCTGAGATGGCCTTTCAAGCTGCCTGGATAGTGTGGGCCAGAAACCCATGAATTTTATCAGTGTTCTAAGGGAGTCTAATCTTTTTTTGTCCCCAAATTACCTCTGATTGAAGATCTTCCGTTGATGAATCTTGTGCTTCCCAGCATGTAGATGGCTTTCCCAGGCCTTCTCTGAGGCCTGCTAGTCCCAGGATGCCAGTGGTTAGGGTGAAGCTGTGCTGCTCCTGTAAACCTGAACGGATGGAATGAGTGGGGCAGAGCTCCCCTGCTTTTATCAGATGCATACAATAACAGAGTGTCTTGGTACACTGCCAAGGCATAGATTTTGTTGCTGTTTTGGTTGTGTTAACACTAGCAGCCTTGGCCCAGGAGGCCACAGCAGGGGGACTTAGTCCCCCATTGCTAGTCTGGGGACTGAGGCTTTTTCTGCATAGGAGCCTGCTACAGACTTGAACTCCCTGCTTTACATAAGGCATCTTGGTAGGTATCAGACAAGAGAGGTTTCTCTTCAAATGCACTAGGGTGGCCAACATATCACAGTGTAATTTTTCCATTATCCATATTCATTAAATCAGATGTTATTTTTTCCACAAAGGGTCAAAATGTGTCCTGTGTGCCAAACTCTCTGTGAAGCATTTTTGTTGTCTAATGTAGCCTGGCTCCTCACTATGTAGCCAAGTGAGTGTGTCCTTGAACTAATGTTCCTGCCTTCAACTCCCTGGTGCTAGGATTATAGGCATGCACCACACCCAGCTGTTAAACATTTGAAGAGGCTAAATGAAAGCTAGTGCTGGTAGCTGTGTGAACTCAGCCATGCCCCCAGAAGTCCTCCCTATGAGTTTAATGAACAGACAAAAACTGGAAATTTTAAATAAAGGCAGGGGAAGAGAGTGAGTGTGTGACTAGTCCTCTGCATAGGGACTAATGGACTTGTCACTTTAGATCTGTGCAACACCCACACTTCTGTGCTCACGCAGAGGAAGAGTGAATGAAACACATGCAGAAAATGAGATAATAGAACAATAGGGAGAGAGAAGAGAAAGAGAGAGACCACTGAGCTAATACAGCCTGGAATGTTGAGGTTAGGTCTGCCCAGGCAAAATGCCAAGTATGTCACCCTTTTAAGACTTCATCATATTTTAAGCTCTTACTTGCTTATAGACTATAAGAATAGATCACGGTGACTGTTCCATAAATCAAAGGGGAGGCTGGAGCTGAGGACGGAGCAACCTTTGAAGAGACACAGGGAGAGAAAATGAGTCCTGTGTTTGAAAGTGTTTATTCAGTTTCTACTTCCTCCCACTCTTTCCACCTCATATCCCTTACTAACCCATGACTTGGAAATGCTATTGTGCAGAACCTGCTAGCTTCCTCTTGAGTAGACATGAGTCCTGTTGTTTCCTGGAACATGGGGACTCTTCGGAAGAGAAGCCTTTAAATTGAACAGCATGATTTTGGGAAGAGCAGGTTAGGAAAGATTTATTTCAAGAATAAAAGTGAAGTAGAGGGTTTTACCCTCTCTCTCCTTCCTCATGGTGGGAGCTCTCTGTACTTTCTCCTCTTTCCTTCTCTTCATCTAATAAATTCTCTCTCGACCTTAAAAAAAAGTAAAGTAGAAAGCTCCCAAGTTGAGAGGGATCCCCAACAGATATCAGAAGGGAGAATTGCTTCCATGTCTCATATGCACATGAGACATGGAAAGCAATTTATTCCAAGAAAAATGTGAATGTTTTTGAATATAATATTCAAAGATATATATACTGATAGCATAATGTGGGAATCTACTTTTTGCCCTTGAATAAAAGTTCATTTCACTCTGATCAATCAAATCAACTAATAATTCTTATTGCATATATATGCAAAAGGAAGGAAAGTTTTCAAGAAAATTTGGTGCCCTGTCGTTATTTACAGGAACCCCCTTCCGGTGCACATGCCGCCATAGGGACAAAACACTACAGCAAAGGAAAGGTTTATACCCATTCCTTTGCATTGGAGCCCTCGGCCAGCTCTGCTGAGGGCAGCTCTGTGCTGGAGAGAAGCTCCTTGTCAGCCAGCAAGGAAGTTGCAAATGTGACCTAGCTAGAGGGGACTGTGTTCATAAGTGGAAGAGAGTGGGGGACAAACAACACATGACATCTGAAGCCTGACCCCTCCCTGTGCTGCTGCTGACCAGTCTGGCCTTGCAAGGAGAAGATGGTGCTACCAAGCTCGCATCAGTGGGCGCCATCTGGCCGAGGCCCAAGGGAGCTCAGTGCTGCTGGCTGAGCAGACACCAACAAATAGGAGAAGAGGCCAAATGTGGCCCCTCCCCTTTAAGCCAGGGGGAGGGGACAAGGACAACAGAAGACTTTGAGGGATGAGAGTGGTTCAGGGGTAATATTTCTAAGAATTCACTGTGTACTTGACACTATGCTAGCTTTATCTTCATCTTATAGTAGTAACTTTGATTGCAGCAGAGTCTTGGAGGTAGTTGGGAGGTAGTGAAGGATGATAGCATATGAAGCCATTTTCAATGGCCATGTGGTTTCAATTCAGAAAACACTAGAAAGTAAAACTGGGCAAAATCCTCTTTGGGGGGGTGGGGGCTGTGAAAGGTATAAGGTAGCCCAGGGAGCGTGGTAAGAGTGTTCCTGCAGTATGTTGAGAAACATTGCTTTGGCACATTCTGGTTAGATTGGCATTCTCTCCCTGTTGTAAAGTGGATGCAGGAAGGCAAGGCCTCCCAAGGCCACAGAGGCAAGATCCAGAGCCAGCAGCAAGGACAGTCCCTAACAGTGGAGTCTTGCTCTGATACTGGACCCTTCTACATGGATAGAGACAAATGATCAATCCATTGCTAGTTATAACTCTTTTCACTGGCCTAGCCATTCTTCCGACAGCTACTAATGTTTGCCAACTGCAAGTTATGGGGTCCATCAAGTGAAGTCCAAAGACAAACTAAACACAGGCTGTGTGTGGAGAATCTCAGAACCACATGTGGGCTTGCTAATAAGTTCAGGTGCATGAACATCATCCTCCCATGACACTGGAGCCCCTGTGGGTGACTTTCTCTCTTATCATACACCCTCTGTGTTTCAGGGCATGAATTATCTGGAAGACCGGCGCTTGGTGCACCGTGACCTGGCAGCTAGGAATGTCCTGGTGAAGACACCACAGCACGTCAAGATCACAGATTTTGGGCTGGCCAAGCTGCTTGGTGCAGAGGAGAAAGAATACCATGCAGAAGGGGGCAAAGTAAGAACCTGCTTTGCACATCAGAGACAGAGCTCCCGTGTGTCAGCTCTTTTTTCCCACTGATGGATGGGGTACATTTGCCAAACATTCTGTGTGAGGTCACAGGGGCTGTCATCACCACCTGGGTCTATCCAGGTCTTCTGCTCTGTGAATGGGGCTTGTCAGGAGTAAAGAGGGAAACATGGTCAGGAACCCAGACAGTCCGATCCCATCTCCAGATGGACAAAGGTCCAATCCCTTCCTCCAGAACATGAATACCCTTCAAAAGTCCAGCTAATTAGGTGGCAACTGCTGATGAGACTGTCTCAGACATATGAAATGCTATTTGACTTGTTCTGAGAGCTCCTGTCTGGGACTCAAACAAGGGCCTGGCAAGTGAAGGGACAGGCTAGCATCTCTTTTTTGGCTTAGGGCTCCTTCAGAACCCTCTCTCAGCAGGGAGGGCTGCACAGTCATATCGAGATACCCCTCACAGACCTAACCAGCTGCACCCCAATTAATTGTCACACATGGCTCAATGAAGCCTTCAATCCCATGACCTTGGCCCCTATGCTTAGGGTGGTAGAGTACTACCAGGGCCCCAGTTCACCAGAACAAAACCTGAAAGGGTTTCAGCAGCAGAAGCATTTATAAAGTAGCTCTGAGGCCCACCAGAGCCACTCCATTCTCTGGTGTATTTAAAATCTCCTGTGGGGAGGGAGACTAAGCCTGAAGCCTGTCAGAAGTATTCCCTGGCTTCCCAAGTTAGTCATTTGTAATTACGCCTAGAGTGACTTAATGTTCTTCAACAGCTGTAAGCTAATAGCTGTCTTATTGTTTTATCACTTATTGTCCCAAGGTGCCTATCAAGTGGATGGCTTTGGAATCAATTTTACACCGAATTTATACACACCAAAGTGATGTCTGGAGCTATGGTGAGTCAAAAATCTTAATGCTAATGAATCTGTACTGAGACTAAGCTGGCTCTTATTATTTGTTAATTGGCATTATATGCTCTGACATGCAAGTGTTTCCTTTGAAGATAATGACTTATAACAATGTTACAGTTCCTGTCTCTCTACTATAGTGAGAAAAACTGACAAAGAAAATGGATCCTAACTACCATGTGAAACATCACTACAGACCACCTTAAACTTAGGTAGTACAGAGCAGGTCGTGGTGTGGGAGGAGACTGGAGATGGGGATATGCCACTGCTTGCAGAAATCAAACAAATAGATTTTTTTTTCTGTGATTTTTGAAGTGAACTAACCAAACCCAACCAACAGGCCTCACAGGGAAGCACTTGCTGTAGAGAGCCCCAGGGCTGTTTCCTGCAGCTATTCTCTATGTATCAGAGAAAATGAGCTAACAGTGGTGTGACATGACTTTGGAGAGAAAATAAGAAAAATAGTTACAACTTCTTGCTCTAGAAAGAGCCATCAGAGCCCCATTCCTCCGAATCCCAGCAGAGCCATGCATGGCTCTGTGCTCCATCTTCAAGGCATGGTCCCTGGCTCCAAGCCTGCCTTTGATGAGGCCAAGAGTCTTGGCCTGAAGCTACTCCGTCAACATGGCTTTGGCTACTGTGCCAGGCACAGTTACCACACTTGGTCCTTAGATTTCACCCAGTAGTCCATGAAAATGCTGTGAAATGTCGTCAATGCAAACCAGCTATCACAGGGCTGGAGGGATGATTCAGTGGAGACAGCACTCACTGCTTAAGCTACAGTACCTGAGTTTGATCCCCAGGCTGCATGTGAAAACTCAGAAGCCAGGGAGAGCTTCTGTGATCCCAACACACTGACACTTGATGGCAAGACAGAAGAATTTCCTAGAAGTCCATGGTGATTACAGCAAAGAATAGCTGAGGAGAAAGAATACCATGTAGGAAGAAGGCAAGGCCAATGTGAGAGAAAACAGGTGAGGTGGCCAGGTGAGGACCCACCCAAAAGAATGTATTCTAATCTCCACATTCCTGCACTAACACACACTCGTGAGCATGTACTCACAAAACAAATAAATAGTAATGTAAGTAAAAAAAAATAAACAGCTCTCACCTTAAAGAAAATAAGAGATTTTTGGTGAGCCAAATATGAATGATAGTAGCCGAGGACCATGGATTTAGGTTATCCCAAATAACATGTTCCACCATGGAAGTTGTGACATAAGATTTTATTAGTTCCAGAACAAGTAAAGTCATAAATCAAAGCATTTACCAAATATTTTTTGTGATGACCACAAGTAGACAGGTTATAGCAAAATGGAAAAAAATAACCTTTGCTGCAGGGCTCAAATGCTATCTGATGCAATTCTTAGCTCTTGGATTAGAGGAAAGGAGTAAAATAATGATCTCTTAGGGAGATATTTCAGAGGTTTTTCCCGGATAGTCCAAAGAATAAGGGGAGCAGGCTCAGTTGGTCATGTACTTTCTGTACAAGCATGAGGACCCGAATTCAGAGTCCCAGCCAGGCATGGAGGCCTGTGCCTATAATCCCAGCACCACGGATGCAGAGACAGGAGGATCCTCAAGGTTTGCTAGGTAGCTTATCTAGACAACTGGTAAACTCTGGGTTCAGAAAGAGACCCTGTTTCTAAAAATAAGGTGGAGATTAATTGAGGAATCTACCTACATGTGTAAACACATACATAAGCACACACACACACACACACACACACACACACACACACACACACACACACAGGTGTGTGTGCCCAACATGCATATGAACAGCATACTTTATGCACATATACAAACACTACATATGCAAACAAAAAAAGAAGAAAGAAACCAGAAGTGGGTAATAAATGGCTATTACAGGGATTAAAAAACCCCCAAGATAATTTAGCTGCGGAACAATAACCTTCTAACTCTGCACAATCACAGTGTCCTTTCTAATCAGTCATATTAGCCTTGCACAATCTTCAACACAGATGCGGCTTGATTTATTTATAAATTGTCAGTTATTGCCAGCCATTTACAGCAACAGGAATGAAGGGGGAGAGTTATCCCATCTCCACATAAATGGGAATTTTATTACTTTTATTTATGAATTCAGAATTTTACTGTATGAACAAATTACATATTGGTCATATTCCCATTGGGTTATACGCCTATGTTCACTCTCCTCTGCCCCCCTTCTACTGAGGGCCCTCCCGAGTGGGGTTATCAGTGTTCACTGTGGGGTCATGAATGCACCAGTTAGTCTCTGTGGGGCAGGGGAAGGGGGACCATGCCTCAGAATATACTTTCCCACCCTGTGGCACTTTCTTTCTGTCCCCACCACCACAATGATCTCTGCTAGAGGGCATGATATAAGCCTCTTTCAGTTGAGCTCTCAGTAGCATCTGGATTTCTGCTCTGATGAGTTTTGAGTCTCCTCAGTTTTTATCACAATCTCCCTGGGCTCACGGGCTAGTAATAAGAGCAGTCATCTTCTGTAATGTTCCCTGGGTCCTGAAATATGTGATATACATGACTTTGTTCATGCTAGACACTTGGCTTTCTTTTCTTCTCATGCTGATGGATCTTGGGTCTCCCCAGTATTCTCTCTCTGCCATCTATGAAAAGCAGACTCTTTAACAGAGAGTTGAGAGCACCGTGGACCAAAGGGGATAAGCATAGACATTTCAAAGACATTTTGATGGGCATACTCTCTCCTTTTAACCAAAGAACAGTGGGAGCATCACTCTGGGGCCTGTTGCTTTCCAATCCATAGGCTTTGGACTTAGTCCTCAGTACCAGATATAAATTCCCTGTCTCTGAGCAGGCCTCATATCAAATCAAAGAGCAGCTGATTACCTCTGTAGCCTGTGTGCCACTTTGCACAGGTGTGTACGTCTTACCCTGCTGGTTGATTTCATAGCTTGATCGATCTACTGCTTGTTCATGTGATTGGTGAACATTATCTTTCAGCAACTCTCACAGCACCTTACAGCACTATGAGAGATCTCTCAGTGTCCTGTGACCATAGCCTGGGGTGTTTTAGCAATAGGGTCTTTCTATTTAGATCTGCTGGGGTAACCAAGTGCTTTGGAAATAGCCTGTATTGTTTTGGGGGCCTCATGGGCCTCCATGACTGATAGCAAGAGCCTATGGTTACATGGTAAAGCTTTCTCCACCCTGACACGGTGCTTCTACTCAAACTATTTCCCTCTCCCCCTTTCTTATTAAAAGTAATACCTTTTAGGGGTTGGTGAGATGGCTCATTGGTTAAGGCACTTGCCTATGGAACCTGACAACCCAGGTTCAATTCCCCATTTCCCACATAAAGCTAGATAGACAAAGTGGTGCATGTCTTTGAATTTGTCTGCAGTGTCTGGAGGCCCTGGCATACCCATTCTCTCTCTCTCTCTCTCTCTCTCTCTCTCTCTCTCTCTCTCTCTCTCTCTCTCTCTCTTTTTTTCTCTTTCTCTCTCTCTCTTTCTCTCTCTCTTCTCATTCTCCTTGCAAATAAATAAATATATATATATTTTAAAAATAAATAAAAGTGGGCTGGAGAGATGGCTCAGCAGTTAAGACACTTGCCTCTAGTGCCTAAGGCCATGGGTTCAATTCCCCAGGTCCCACATGGGCCACACCCACAAGGTGGTGGCCCTGGTGTATTCTCTCTCTTTCTCTCTCTCTCTGTATCTCTCTGCTTGAAAATTAATAAATAAAATATTTAAAAAATAAATAAATAAATAAAAGTTATACTTTTTAATTAGTTAAACAAGAAGAAGGTCTCTATGGTGCTGACTTATACCATCATTAGTTTTATGTATCTCCCCATCCAGTCCTCCCTTACACCCCTCCATTTCCCTTCATGCCCTGTGTCCTGTCCCTCCACTTGCCTGTCGAGTATCCTCTCTTCTTATTCTTCCCTTCTTCCCCTCCCATTAAGCCTCGTTCCAGCTTCCTTAACAATAGTACTGCAACTTATAAGCAAATCAAACTAGTCCATGTTATGAACCACATACAAGAGGGATCATGCAGCATTTATATTTCTGAAACTGTGTAACCTTGCTTGCTATGATTTTAACCAAATCCATCCATTTCCTATAGAATTAATTATTTCATTTTCCATACTCCTAAGTAGAATTCAATTATATATACCACATCTTCATTATTCATCAGTTTACAGGCATCTGGAATGATTCCAATTCCTGGCTATTAGGAATAAAGCAGTAAAAAAACATGACTGAGCAAGTATCCCTACAGTAAAAAGTAGTGTGTTTAGGATATATGCCCAGAAGTGGTATAGCTGGATCAAATGTTAGGTCTATTTTTAGATTTTTGAGGAGCTTCCACACTGATTTCAATAGTGTCTTTACAAGTTTGCACTCCCCCGTCAGTAGTCGATGAGGGTTTCTCTTTCTCAACACACTAGCCAGCATTTGTTGTCATTTGTTTTGTTTTTTTAATCTGAGAAGAGTGATATGGAATTGCAAATTAGTTTTAATTTACATTTCCCTGGTGACTAAGATGTTGAACATCTTTTTAGATGTTTATTGGCCATTTGTATTTTTGTTTTACTTTGAGAACTCCCTGTTCAGTTCCCTGCCCCATTTTTGAGTGTCTTTTTTTATTGTTTAGTTTTTTGATTTCTTTATTCATTCCAGATGTTAAACCTCTGTTATATATATATACTTGGTGAAGATTTTCTCCCCTTCAGTAGCATGTCTATTGACTATTGACAAAGTTTGCTTGGCTATACAGTATCATTTTAGTTTCATGAGATCCTAATGGTCATGCATTTGCAAAATTCCCTGAGCTACTAGGTCTTTATTCAGAAAGTCTTTCTCTATGCCTATATCTTGGAATATGCTCCCTACTATTTCTTCTGGTCTCTTTAGAGTTTCAGGATATTGATCCATTTGGAGTCGATTGATTTGCAAGGTGAGAGAACAGGGTGTAGATTCATTTTTGTACATGTAGTTATCCAATTTCTCCAGAACCATTTATTTAAAATGTTATCTTTTGTTTGTTTGTTTGTTTTTTGTTTTTCGAGGTAGGGTCTCACTCTAGCCCAGGCTGACCTGGAATTCACTATGTAGTCTTTGGGTGGCCTTGAACTCACAGCGATCCATTCCTACCTCTGCCTCCCGAGTGCTGGGATTAAAGGCTTGCACCGCCACACCTGGTTAAAATTTGTTTTCTTGGTCTCTTTGTGAAAGATCAGGTACCTGTAGTTATTTATAACTGGATCTCCTATTCTATTCCATTCATCTATCTGTCTCTCGTGGGAAAGCATCATGCTGTTTTTAATACTATGGCTTTATGGTATATTTTGAAATCAGGTACAGTGATACCTCTGGTAGTACTCTTTTGACTGACATCTTTTGTGCTTGCATATGAATTTTGAGACTATATGTCTATCTCTGTGGATAATAGCACTAGAATTTTTATTGAAATTGCAATGAATCTGTATATTTCTTTTGGTAGGAGGACGATTTTCACAATATTAATCTTCCAATTCATGAGCATAAGAGGTCTTTAGCTTTTTTCATGTCTTCTTCCACATCTTTCTTAAGTGTTTTAATGTTTTCATTGTGGAAGTCTTCACTTACATAGTTTGCAATATTCCAAGATATTTACATTTTTGTGGCTATTGTAAATGGGACTTCTTCCCTGATTTCTTTCTTTGTATGTTTGCCATTGGTATATACAACATATATATATATATATATATATATATATATATATACACTGACCTGTGTATGTTGACTTTTTAATCCTGCCAATTTGCTGAATGAATTTATCACCTCTAGGAAGTTTTTGGTCGAGTTTTTCAGGTCACTTATGTATTAAATCAAAACATCTACAAATGAGGCTAGTTTTATTTCCTCTTTCCAATTCTTATCCCTTTTATTGCTTTCTCTTGTCTTATTGCTCCAGGTAAGACCTCAAGAACTATTCTAAATAGTATTCAGGAGAGTGAAAACCCTTGTCTTGTTCCAGAACTTAATGGGAATGCTTCGAGTGTTTCCCCAATTAGCATGATATAGCTCTTATTATGTTGAGATATGATCCCTCGATCCCTAGTGTCTCCACTAGGGACATGAATCTATGAATATTCCTGAATATATTTAATCATGAATATATGTTGTATTTGGTCAAAAGCTTTTTCTATATCTATTGAAATAATTGTTTGATTCCTGTCCTTAAGTCCATTTGTGTGATGATGTATTATAATTAGTGCTTTCTGTGT
>PVHP010013451.1:0-40920 GCA_004024765.1 Zapus hudsonius | reverse complement strand
GACTAGGGGCTCTGTCATAGTTATTCCACCATCTCCACTTCCACATATGTGCAAGGACTCCCCAGAATGACAGTGGTAGTACAGGTCAGATTTCAGGAGTGACATGATGATCAGGAGCACACCTCTTTCCTGGACATGTGCTTCTCAGATAGAGTTCCTGGACCAGCAGAATCGCCACATCCTGGGAAGCTGTTAGAAATAGGGAATCCCAAACCCCAGCCCAGACCTACTGCATCAGGATCTTCATTCTAACAAAATCCTCAGGAGACTCGGATGTTCAGGGAGTTGTAAGGCACTGCCCAAAGGTTTTAAGTCTAGTGGTGGGGTGGATAGGAGGAAGATGCTCAAATCAAAGGTTTGGATTCAGTTGGCAGCAGTGAGCAAAGCTGTTCTAGCTAGGTTCCTCCTGGAGACAGGGTCGAGAGGAGCATAGCCATAGCCCAGGAAACCAATGGGGACCATAGAGCCGTTGGTAACACAGGGGGAACAATGTACTTCCAATGATTCAGAGGCAGGTGGGTGATGCATAAGTAAACACCCAGCACCACCAGCAGCAGTTGGTCAAGGAGAAGGGCGATAGGACTCTGGGCATTCCAGTTCACGTTGAAGAGGAAGACTGCCAAGAAGCACTAAGAAAGAGTGGATCAGTGGGAAAGGACAGGCCCTCTGCCAAGCCCAGGAGGGGCCAAGGCTTTTAGGCTGCGTGGGTGACAGGCAACAACCCAGACTGGCTACAGGCTGTTCATTCCATCGTCTGGGTGGCTTGGGTTCATTACAGGAATCGAGTTACCCAGAATCCTTATACAATAGCTCACAGTCCTTCTAGGACTTGATAATGTGGTAATTAACATGGGGATTCAAGGAATGCTTTGGATTTGAGTCCTGTCTGTAGCAGGCTGATGTGTCTGGAATCTGGATATTGAAAATTGTTATTCCAAAAGTCCCCTCTCTCTTTTCATGAAGGATTAAGTGGACTAAAAATCTGAGGAAAGAGGCAGATATAGACTAAGCAGAAGGAAACCTCTGAGGGACCAGTCTCTTAGCATTTGTCAGATTTTCTAGCAGTTTCAGAGCTAGCTATGGTCAAAACACTGACATTCTGCTGGAATATTGTGGCACCATTGCATTTTATGAGCAATTTTTAAAGGATTTGAATACTGCACTTTCCTTATTTTACATTTATTTACAAGTCAACAAAATCACTTCTCTTTTGTGTGTGTATATGTTTGTATGTGGGCGCACATGCCATGGCCTGATCAAAGGACAAGTTTCAAGTGTCTGGGCTCCTCTTTCTTTAAGACGGTGTCTCTTGCTGCCTTAGACTAAGAGCCAGACTGAAACAAAGGAATGTTAGACCCACTGGCCTGAAATCTTCAGATTCTCCTGGCTCTGCCTCCCATGGTCTTTTTGAGTCACAGATGCATGTGCCACTTTGCAGTGGTTTTGTGTGGGTACTGGGGTGTTACGGACTTGGGCCATCAGTGTTTATAAGCAAATGCCTTTCACTGTGGACCCATCTCCTAAGCACCAGTGGAATTATTTTTTAGGCTGATGTTCGCTTGACTAAGTTTTTCATAGTAAATAGCATCATCCTTATTAGTGGCTCTCACAATCTAACCATGGCCACGTGCAGGAAGAATTGTGGGCAGGCCAGACTGGGTACAAGAAAACCCAATTCCTTTGGGAAGGCACCTGGCCTTCCTTTCTCCATTGAAGCTTGTCAGCAACTGTGTGAGTATCACTTTGACCTGAACTAAGAAAACCTGATTCCTCTTCATACTTTTAAAAGGATAAGTTGCTTGAACCTCTGAGAATTTAGCAATGATTCCCTGAGATGGTTTTATAGTAAATTGTACCTTAGAGCTGTGTCAAAAACTTTCTTTTCAAATTGTACTAGGTCGTACACATCAATGCATAGTTGTATATGCTTTCTCTTCCTTTAGTATCTTCAAAAGAACATAGGAACATGTGAAACCAGAACGAGTTCTGGATTGAGATTCTTGTTCTATTAGTTGAGACACTGACCTGGGGCAAGTCGGTTAAAATTCTTCACTTTTAATTTCAGTAGCTCTCAGAGGGGCTTTGCAACATCAGCTTCAATAAGCTTGTTTTGAATTGAAAATTAAATATAATGCAACTTCAGAAACTCTCAGCACATATGATTCAACAAGCAAAGGTGCTTGCTGCTATTTTTAACATTGCTACTGTCATCTCGGATCCAGGCACTAGTTAATAAGTTAGGAGGCAAAGCTAGACCACCTGACTCCAAAGCTTCGAACGTCTGCCTCCCTCTCTTCCCACACAATTATCGGGCTCAACTATTTTTTTTTTAGATGTCCACATGGTAAATGATTTCTATCTTCCAAAGGAATGAATAAATGGAAAACTTTCCTAAGTATGAACTGTGTGGCCTTCTTCTACCAGTGTGGAATATGTGCCTGTAACCTGATCAAAGTTCTTTGATGTACACATCTGACAAGGTTTCTCCTTTCTATTCCTTTAAGACAGTCCGCAGTGGGTTTTCTACAAAGCAACATAAAGGCACTAAATGGCACTACAGCTGGACTGAGCTCACACACAGCCTCCGATTTTTCTAAGGAAACTGCGCTATACCTTTGGCTCTGGACAGTCTTCACTTTTCCTTCTCAGTAACAAAAAGATGGATCCATAGTGTCCAAAGTCTGAGTTCAAGTTCAAGGCTATGGCAAAATCTCAGGGCTTTAGCCCAGAGCTCAGGCCCGAAATTAGAGATGCAGCAAAGCTTTAGACTCTGAGGACACAGAAGGATTGTAGAGAATGTTCATTCAGTCATCATCCACTGTGCACATAAATCAAGTTATAAATAATAGTTTTCCTTAAATAAGTACAAATATTTGTTGGCTAAAAATAGGTTAAATATAATTCTGGTCCACTGTGCCTGTCTTCCTTGAGGGGCTAACTAATACTTTGTTATGATGGACCACCTAGGAAGCAAATAGGAAATGTCTTTTCTAGACATGGAATCTTCTCGATTTCCAAAGCATCGAAACGCATGTGCTTTGGATTGAGTCAGACATGGTGACAAATCCCAGTCAACAATTTTCTACTGAAATGATGTTGTATTAAGTATGTGACCACTCTAAGCCCACGTCTTCTCTGTATAATGGCTGTGTTATCAAGAATGAGAAGAGAATCAGATAACATGTGTTGCAATCAGCTTCCTAGTTGCTGTGCAGAAAGAACTCAAACAAAAGCAGTTTATGGAGGAAAAGGTTTATTAGGCTTATGGACTCAAGAGGAGACTCCATCCTGGCAGGGGAAACAATGCCATGAGCAGAGGGTGGACATCACCTCCACCACAGCACTGCAAACAACTGCAGGAAGGTGTGCCAAACATTGGCAAGGGGATGCTGGCTTATAACCCCCATAATCCTGCCCCCAACAACACAGCTCCAGTGAGGTTGTAAAACCCAAACTGCCATCAGCTGAGGATTGATCATTGAGAACACATTCATTTGTTTGTGGGGGACACCTGGATCAAACCATGACAACGTTATTAGCACCTGCTGGCATAGACAGGAATAACATAAGAGTCCCAGATTTCACTGAGAGACCAGTTGTCTCATGAGGACTGTAAAACACTCCTAGTCCTCCCCATGTGGGTCACCAAAGCAAGAAGTGTCCAGTACACATGCCACACTTTTCCTCTTGGAAGTCAGTGTTATCACACTGTGACAGACACTTAAGGATACTCACAGGGAGATTCTTTGGAAGATTTGGCCACTACTTGGTCAACACTGGCATAAACTGATTTTCTGGAGTGAGGTTTATTCCTTGGCAAGTGGATTAGTCAGGGTTTTCTAGAGAAACAGAACTGACAGAATGAATATCAAAATTAAAAAAAGAGTATTTATTAGGGCCGCTCACAAGATGCGGGCTGGGCAGTCCAATACAGCTGTCCGCAGATGGGAAAGTTGAGGAATTGGGCAGCCGAGTCCATGAGGCTGGATGCAGGCTGGTGGCCCCTCTTTCCACAAAACTGGGTCCAAGCAGGGAAGTTTTGACCAGAAGCAATCTGAGGAGTCACAAGACTTGGCAGCCACTCAGTCAGCCCACAGGGACAAACCAATGGCAGAAGCATGCCAACCAGCCCCAAGGGAAGCCAGGCAAAAAGCAGGCACCTAGAGGAAGCATGGGCAACCTGACAGAAGAATGGCCCTGGCTTTCTCCTGGAGTTTCCTCATGTACAGTCACCCAGAGGAAGGGCCTTGCATTTAGGAAGAAGGACTTCTCGCCTCAGTTAGTCTTGCCTGGAATCACCCTCACAGACCCACCCAAGAGGTTCATCTCTCACTTCACTCCTCATCTGGTCAAGTTGACAATCCGACCATTACTGCAAGCCACTCAGTCTGTTTCTTACAAACACTGAATGTGGCCCAGAGATGACTGTTCATATACCACCTCGGCAGTGCATTCCCCCCTTGAGGGTGTTTTGCAGAGAAGATGGGAAGCCATTGCACTGTGTGGCGATTCCATACAATGGAATTAACTGGAAAAGAGATTGAAGGCCAGAGGCAAAGACCCCACAGGCTCCAGACCATGCTACTCACAAACCCAACCATCACACTTCCTGGGAAATAAGCCTGCCATGTGTCACTTTGTCCCATCTTCCTTCGCTTCTTTGTGCCCCATCCAGGTTCAGAATTGGTTTTCCTGGGCCTCTGACACCCTTTGAATTCAAGATGAACAATCCCTACAGGTCAGGCACTTCTTTGCACTTAGAGAATGAGGAGAGAAAGGGAGAATTAAGGAGCAGAGCTACTGGTGATACAACCTTGTGACTAACAGTGGCTTTAATGAGTTTTTCTCCACTCAGACAGCAGGCAAATCAGAGAGGCGATCAGCTCCTTCATGGATAATGAATGTGGACATCTTCGCTGGGATCCCAATGGCAGGAGATGTAGAAACAAATTGTTTGTGACACGGAGCCACAGAGACATTCTCTGATTGGTGCAGCATAACAACCTCACATGGCTCTGCCACCTACAGAGGTGGGTTGTGCAAAATGCCTGCCT
Organism: Zapus hudsonius; assembly: GCA_004024765.1. Taxonomy (NCBI): domain Eukaryota; kingdom Metazoa; phylum Chordata; class Mammalia; order Rodentia; family Dipodidae; genus Zapus; species Zapus hudsonius. The sequence continues at coordinate 35,866 of PVHP010013451.1, read as the reverse complement.
GCTTCAAATCCAGGTCACTTGGTGAGAGCACGGAGCTTCTGAGACTGTGGGTTTTTACTCGCTCTCAGTGCTGCCTGCAGAGCCTCTTCTGTGAGGGGATCCATGTTCCCATTTTGTTTTTTATTCTTTGTGTGGCCAGCAGCTGTGCAGAGGGGGATGGAGGTAATAGGGCTAAGAGCAGCATGTTGGACAGTTTTGCTCATTACTCTGACAGAATGCCCAACGCAAGCAACTTGAGGGAAGAGAGGTTTATTGGGGGCCAAAGTTCCTAGGGTTGTGGAAGAGAAGGTATGGCGGGGGAGCTCACTTCCTCGCAGTAAGAGCTGCTGCACAAAGCTTGCTCACATCTTGCTGATCAGGAGGTAGAGACGGTTCCTCCACAACCAGGGCTGAGCTGTACCTCTCAGGCCCCTTCCCCCAGCAACGTACTCCCTGGAGCTAAGCCCACCTCCTGAAGGCTTCAGAAATGCCCTAAACAGCTCCACTTGCATTGGGGATGAAGGGTCCAAGCACGTGAGCCTCTCACATTCAAACTATAACTGCTTTCTAAAAGACACAGGTCTAAATTCCAAATCGAGAGCCATCTACTTCATCAAGATGACTACAGAACTACAGAGCTCACTTAAACCTCTGAGTTTTCAGCATGCTCCCTTGTCCACCTCTCAGACCATCCTGAAAGCAGCACCCCACAGCAGAGAATACGTATTTCATAATTATCTCAGGGCCGATGAACCTGCTACCACTTTATAAGTGAACACAATGGAGACCAGTGCTTTCCCTTTCTTTCCAAATACAGTAAGTTGTAGGACTTAGTCAACAATTAATCTAAAATTATGAAACAATTTATCAGTTTGAGGAGCAGGAAGAGGTTTGTTTTTATTTTTGGTTTTGGTTTTGGTTTTAGGTTTTTGTTTGTTTTTGTTTTTGTTTTTTGAGGAAGGGTCTCATTCTAGCCCAGGCTGACCTGAAACTCACTCTGTAGTCCCACACTGGCCTGGAACCATCAGCAACTGTCCACCTCTGTCTCCTATGTGCTATGTATTTTTTTCTAAAGCTAAAACCTCTATCTATTCCTGTACACCTCGAACCCTACCCTCATAAAATCTTAGCAAATTGCAGTTTTTATCTGAAAACAGAAAGCTTTTCTTTATAAAATCTATTAAGTTAAAGTCATTTTAAACAGTATACCAAACTTTCCAAGCTTGTGACCAAATCCATTTAGGGGAAGAAAATAGTCAGGAAGACAGTGTGACTCCCAATAGGAGTGTGGAGAGAAGCAATTTCCTGGACAAAGTAGCCAATTACTATTTGATATGTGTACCCCATTTCTGTCACCCACGCAATCATTAGCTTCTGCATATAGAGAGACAATGGAGTTCATATAGAATATGTATTTCATAATTATCTCAGAGCCTATGATGCTCACACTTAAACAATAGATTTTCTTCTTGGTTGAGTACAGAAATGTTGACCTTAACGCGAAGGCTCTTCCTCTTGGATGATGATGAGTCAATAAAAAGTTCCTTCATTCCCTGGGATTGCTTAGGATTTCTGAATTTATATTTATATATTTTACACAGTCATATAAAATATCCAATTTGGTTTTTAATCTATGAGATTTACAGATGAGTACTATCAGGAAAATTTAGACATTATCTCATCTGGTTATTAGGGGGAAATAGTCAATCTAGATAGAATTTTATTCCCAAAAGGGACCTTAGAATCAACACTCTGGGTTCAAATTTCAAACTGCTTCATAGAGATCAAGTAATGTATCCCAAGTTAGACAGTCAGACAGTAGCATAAAATGAACTTTGACTACTTTGGTAAATATCCTGAGAATCTCTCAGTGAACAAGGATCGTGTGTGTCCATGAAAGGCAGCCTCACTTCTGAACAATAAAATTCAGAGGTGGATAACATACCATATCACATAGTTCCTAAGAGTGACCAGGGGAATACCACAGGCCTCATGTTCTTTCAGTTAGGCAAGACATTGAAGAAAATCTCATATTATGTCACATGACCAAGTTGGAGCAAGGTGAGGTCAAGGAGAGCTGGATTGTGAGACTGTTCATGGTAGCCATAGCAACACATGGTGCTTGATGTCATCCTGAAATACAGAGTTTTTCTGGAGAGATACAGAACAGTACATAACTCGATCCATCAGTGCTGTGGTAACTCTGAGTGAAAATAAAGCATGACCATTGAACTGAATGATGTCACAGAAGAAAGACATAGAGGAAATGGAGTGTGTGGCACTTTCGGCATTAATATTTCTCATAGGCTTGAAAATGAGTCAAATAAAAATAGTGTGATTTGGGCTGGAGAGATGGCTCAGAGGTTAAGGCACTTGCCTCCAGTGCCTAAGGCCCCAGGTTCAATTCCCCAGGACCCATAAGGTGGTGGCCCTGGTGCTCTCTCTCTCTCTCTATATATATATATATATAGATAGATAGATAGATACATACATACATACATACATACATACATATACATATATATAGATACATATATATATATATATATATCTGCTTGAAAAATGAATAAATAAAATATTTTTTAAAATAGTGTGATTAATGTAGACTAGCACATAAAGCTATCTAGCATGGCAACAGATATAATTAATGAAAATGATTTAGTTTTTATTTCAGTTAAGTAGCAATATCTTTCTTTTTTGTCTTATTTCATCAAAGGGCAAATAAAACACCATCAGAGATAGGATTGTAGGAAAATTATATTTTCCTGTGACTTGTATTATTCTTCTATTATTCTATATGGAAACAAATTTTGACCTCTTCTGGTTGCTTTAAAGCAACAGTTTGAATTTGGAAATTACATAATGAATCTCTGCCATTCCATATTTTTTCTCAATACATTGTCAGAAGAAATAATGGGTAGTATAGGTATATATTAGCTTTTCTTAGGGTTTCTATTCACTAGTATGCATTACTATATTGAAAATACACAACTTAGCATTGGGTTCACTTACCAGAAAGTCAGAAAGTAAGTTGAAAGTATCTATCGTATAATTAGATAAAAATAGGGAAAACATATAAGGCAGTAAAATCTCATTTTAAGTATAAATTTAATACATCTTCTAAATGAAGAATCTCATGAAAAAGACCCTTATACAAAGAATATTGTTGTTCTTCCTCTCTTCCTCTTCCTCTCTCTCTCTTTCTCCCTCCTTCTCTTCCTCCCTCCATCCCTTTCTTCATCCTTTTCTTTCTCTCTCCCTCCCTCTTTCCTCTCCCCTCCCTCTCCTCTCCCTCTCCCCCTCCTCTTCCCTTCCTCCTCCCTCCCTCTTAACATGTAGAAGCTCTTCTCAGGAGTTGGTCATTAACATTCGGATATTTCAGGCATGCCACTTTGAGAAATTTTGAGAACTGCACTAGGGAATTTCATAGTTAAGGAAGAAATGCCTGAAGTACTTTTTAGCCTACTTTTTTTTACAATAATTACTTAATATTTTCCCTTGCCACAGTGGGAGTAGGGAAGTAAAGGGCATGGATTTTTCTGTCATCTGGCCATGACCCAGGAGCAATTCAAGTTCAACAGGCAGTAAGATTCTCAGAGTCTTAAGCTGGCAACTGGGTACCACAAGCACTGTTCCTCTTCCCATCAGTGCCCGGCTTTCTTTGGGCCTTCCCTCTCTCTTCTGTCTACCTAATTCTCACTACAATGGGATGTATGAAAAGCAGCCACAAAAAGGATTTATTTTCCCCTTAGACCTCAATGATAGTCACCTTGAAACTTAATGACTTCTACACCAAGTCAGTTTGTAGATGGGCTGAGGCTAAAGAACTTTTATTGGTAGAGATTTATCAAATTGCATTTAATTTATGGGATTAATTATTTCTGATCACACCATCACTACGTAAGACTTAATATTACCCAGTGTCAACATTTCATGTTTCACAGTGAATTTTGTACTATGTTTCATTCTTAAGAGCAAAATTTTCTGTTGGATTCTGATACTGCCTCTTATCATTGATTATATAGATAGTTTTAACGGCATGACAATAAATAAAATTAGTATCAGCATAAAATAATCCCTTCAGCAATAAGGGAGAGGGACAAGAGGAAGTAATGGGGATAAATGTGATCAAGATACATTATAATTTTAAAAATCAAGGCATCATTTTATAATGACCCCATTACAATGTCCATAATGAATTTTATGTTCAATATATTTGTTCAAATCCATTATATGTGAACTAATTTTTCATCTTTATGGATTTTTTGCAATAATTTTCCACAGGTATTATTCTCTGTGACAAAAGATATATAAGCATATCTCTTAATAAAAAATAATGTTTTTAGATACTTTCTCCTGGAAGCCATTTGCTGGTCACTTTGCATGTGTTAAATACATACTATTGTGCATGTGAATAGAGACTTTCAAAAACAGATCCTTTTAATTACCAGGGAGCAAAAGAGGTGCTATGCTTTATACTTACTGCTTCTAGGCTGATGGTAGGAACTGATAACAAAGAGTGTTGTTAAACTATAACTTCTTTGACCTGTAAAAATGTAAAATTAAAACCATTGGGAAACTTTTCAAAACAGAAAAAAATAAGTGAAGGTACACTTCAAGCCACTGCTAGTTGATTTGAGGCAAAATATATACCTTTCTTAAGCAGGTATGGGTGTATGTGTGTGTGTAAGTTTACATGTAGTGTTATGTTATTGGCATTGTCTTTCTTGTTATGCAGCTTGCCGTTTTAAAAACTTCAATATGTCCAGTGTGGTGCTACACGCCTTTAACCCCAGCACTCAGGAGGCAGAGATGGGCTAATCACCCTGAGTTCAAGGCCAGCCTGAGACTATATAGTAAATTCCAGGTCAACCTGGACTGCAAGAGACCCTACCTCAAATAGACCTATAGATGATAGATAGATAGATAGATAGATATAAACTTTAATAATACATCCTATGTTTTATCAATAAATTAACATTTACTTCATTTTTAGACACCTCCTTTGCTTAACCATTTAATATCTGTTACTATGCCTCAGCTCTAAAGCGAGAATAATTTAAGATTATTGTTATGACAACTAACGGAACTATTTTGTGAAAAGCATTTGTTACTTTTTATTTGGGGGCTGTGAAAAATACCCTGGCAATTCTTAGATATGGAAAGGCTTATTTCAGCTTCTAGTTTCAGGGATACAAGATGCAGCGAAGGCTTGAGAGCAAGCACAGGAGGTGCTGATCACATTTCATCCTTTGATCAGGAAGCAGAGAACTGGTACTCAGCTCACTTTCTTCCCTTTCTACAGGCCAGGATCCCATTCATGAATGGTGCTGCCCACTTTAGCATGGGTCTTTTCCCCTAACCTAGAAAGCCCCATACTGACATGCCTAGAGGATTATTGCCATTATGATCTTAATACTACCAGATTTATGAGATTAGCCACCACAGTGCTTAAAACCATTTTGAGCATAACAGCATTCATTATGTATTAGGAAAACCAGTCTTATTCTGATGGACATTTATTTCCGACTGTCCTTGAAAACTGTGACCCCGCACTGAGAATGCCAATGTGCTTATGAAACTTTACCTGCCAAAAAAAAAAAAAAAAAAAACCTCTTAAGGGGCTGGAGAGATTGCTCAGTGGTTAAGGTGTTTACCTGCAAAGCATATCACAACCTGGGATAGACTCCCCAATATCCATGTAAACCAAGATGCACAAACTGACTCATGCATAGAGGCTCTGGTTCACCCCATTTTATCTGTCTGTCTCTCTTCTTCATATCTATCTCTACTTGCAGATAAATAAATATATATTTTTATTTAAAAAAAAAACTCTTAGAAGTGATACCTAAATCATCTCGGGAATTTTCAAGCATAAATGTGTATTACTAAAGTTTGAAGTGAATACATGAAAACCCTACTTTATTTCTCCCAAACCATCCAGTGCCATGGACTCTGTGGACACCAACACTTTCTACACTCAAAGAAACCTCCATCCTATCATGGAAAATGCCTTGACGTCTCTGGACCAATAAACATTTTCTAAAATAAAACTGGATACTATTTTACAACTGACTGGTTGAGAGTTTGGCCTTATTTTCCCAATTTGCTGATGGAAAATTATGTAAATGAATAGAACGCAGAGAAGCCTGCTGAACCTCCTCCATGCACATGCCTCTGAGTGGCTAGCAATGGAATAATCACTGACAGATTGTGCCCAATTGAGAACTTTACAATTGCCTTGAAGAAACCAGACAGAAAGTAGGTCAAAAGCATAATAGAATTGCCTTTCCTGCCCTGCACTTAACATCAATGCTGTGATTTTTCTTGCACTTAAAAATCTATATAAGGGCAGCTATTAAAAATTCACAGATAATAAGGGAAGATAGTGATATTTAAATTTCACCTAGAGAAAATGCTGCTACTGAGAAAAAAATGTGGTTTTAAAATATGAATGACAAATTTACAATGCCTGGTGTACAAACTTTAAACCTCCCAAGATTAGATGAAGATCTATTTAATTTAACACAGCAACACTGGTCCAACTTTATTTAAAATCCACAGTTACTTTGATTGGATTTGTTACAAAGCCTCTATTTATCCTTTTCCTCCATATTCTCAACTGTCTCGAGATGATGCTATGTGCTTAGCTCCTATCATGTTAGCACACATGCTGCCGGTTCTTTGCGAGGTTTCCGTGCCAGCAGCATACACAGAAATAAAAAAGGAAATTTTAAAAAAGCAAAGCATGTATTTGAAGGTTAGGAGGAAAATGTTAGAAAAAGTAAAGCCCTCGAACTCATGATCCTCCTGCCTCCGCCTCTTCAGCAATATCCTACCGGATTGTGAGAGCCGTGGTGGGGGAGATTATCCAGAGGCATGGCCAGGAGAACCTGGCTGAATACTAGGCTATCCATGGTCCCCTGTCACAAGGACTGATCCAGACGACCCATAGAGGACGTTATCCAGTGGATTGGTGATGAGGGAGGGGGACATTGGGGAATTGGAGATAACAACTCATTGTTTGCCCACTAAATATTGTAACTCATTATGGACAATAAAAAAAGTAAAGCCCTCAATAAAAGTTTGAATAGAAAAGAGGACCTCATTTTACAGTGGAGGAAAAGAATTCCAAGAAGATGAACCAGCACATGCAAATAAATAAATAGCTTGGCAGAACAGTAAACAGGCTACCTATAGACTAGATTGAAGGTCACTGGAACCAAACACAATGGAAGCTTGTTCAGAATTAAGATAGAGAAATACACTCCCACCCCACCAATATGACTTTTAAATTCAGTTAAGATTAACCTTGAAACACCTGTTCTCCCTGTGCCCCCCTAAAGATCTTACATGAAGGAAAGAATACTCACATTACAGAGTTTAGTAAAATAGCCAAAATAATGGCACATTCAGTCCCCCCCCCCCACACACTACTCAAGGTTATAAATCCACTGATCCTGGAGCTCTTTGCTCACAATAGCTTAAGAAAGGACCAATCAAAAAGAACATTGGTGTGCTGAGGAGTGAGCCAGTATTTTCTGAAGTTGATTTACTGAAGGCTTCAGGGTTCCATCGATTGAGAAGATCAGAATCACCCCTTCGGGTGTACTTCTCTGGAGTAGGTCTTCAATCCGTGCCATATTACATTCTGACACAAGCCTTGCTATAAATGATTTGTTGCAGGATGGATAATCATGCAGATTGTGGCAAGAAGCCAAGGAAGTCTCTAGAAAAGGGAGTCCCCTGAAGTAGCTTGTCCACCCACAGCACACTCCAAACCTGGCATAGATGCTGGAGACAAAGCCTGCAGCTCCTCTGAGACTCCCTGCTCACTGGGAAGTTAGATCGCCTTACCCTCCAAAATGTGCTGATGCTCGAGGAATCAGTGTGAGAAGAATGGGTCAATAGTCTGGCTTTCCAGGGCCAGGCACCCAAGGTTCCTCGAGTGCATGTTGTCATCACAGTGGAAAGTTATGAGGACATATTTCCTCTTGCTATTGTCTGATGTGAGCACCCAGGCCTCCACAAAGGAAATCTCTGCACAGTGATTCCATGGCTTACTTTTCACCATCTCTTTTTAGCTTCTTTCCACTGTGCTGAGTTATGTGCAAGACTCATCATGTGATTTTCATTTAAATCCTCACATAGATATAAAGACTAACAACAAAGTGATTAGACCACTAGCCAAGTCGAGCTAGAAGTTAATGTGATATTTGATCTCTGACGTATGCTGATCATAGAGGTATTTTTTAAAAATATTTTTTCCTTTTATCCATAATTAGGTACACTGAACAAGCGAATAGCGTGTTGATATCCCCAATTACCCAATTTCCCTCTTCCCTATCCCCAATCAGCTGGATATCCTCCTCCGTGGACAGTCTGGATCAGTCCATTGGGTAGGGGGTTATGGATAGCTTAGGAGTCAGCCTGGTTCTCCTCCCTTTTTCTGTTGTCACTGAGGGGGGCAATATCTCTGACAGTTCTCCTCCACCATGGCTCTTACAATCTTTCCGCCCCCTCGTCCGCTCACTTTTCTGAGTCATGGTGGGTGAGTATTAAGGCTGCTTTATTGTTGAGGTCTGAGGGACCTCTGTACTTCTGCTTTAAGTTGTGTTGAAGATCTTTGGTGTCTGTCTCCCTGGCTTATCCTGGGTTGACTGATTGGCTGTGGTTATAGGTCTCTTGCTTATCCCACCACTCTTCTGGGTTCCATGTGGAACCTTCACAGAAGGTGTGGGGTGGCTCATCTCTTGCCAGGATGTTAGCTATCGGCTTGTGGCTCATTGGTAGGGTTGGAAAGGCCACAGCTCTCCCGCTACCTTCTGAAAAATACAAATGGAATTTCCATCATAGAGGTATTTTTAATTAAATATTTTATTTATTCATTTTCAAGCAGAGAGAGAGAGAGAGAGAGAGAGAGAGAGAGAGAGAGAACACCAGGGCCACCACCTTGTGGGTCTGGCTTATGTGGGTACTGCAGAATTGAACCGGGGGCCTTAATCACTGGAGCCAAGTGCCTTAACCACTGAGCCATCTCTCCAGCTCCTCATAGAGGTATTTTTAACCATTTGCAATGTGTAAGAAGTTAAGCATGTGTTTGTAGGTGGTAGAAGAAGCAATGGTGACTTTTTGAATAATTATGGCATTGTGCCTGAGTGACTTTATTTTCCACAGTGAAAATGAAGAGTTACTATAATAGTTTATTTTATTGAAATATGGATTTTAAAGTTTATGTTATTGAGAAGAGCCAATAAATAAAAATTGTCATAAAATGATTAAGAGCTTTTTGAAGGACTTTGGACGCTACTAAATATTTGGTGATGCATGATTCTTTCGGAAGCAACTGAGACAGTATTTCTCTCACAGAGGGGCAGTGGGCAGATTCATGACTATTTCCCTCACATGCATTTGTAAAGTTCATTTCCCTTTCCATAAACGCCAGCATGATTAAGAAAGAAATATGGCAGGGGCTGATATCCAAGTGCAGTTGGTCATGCGATGCTGGTAGAGTCCTGTATTTTATCAAGAAAAGAACTCAGGATCTCTGTGATCCATACCTTCTGCTTTCTTTATATTATCTGAATTTTATTGAGCATGGCTAGAAACAGGTATGGATGTCAAGAAAGCATCCCAGTATCTCCCAGAGACTCAAAGCCATTATTGTATTGCCCTACCTTCCCTATATTAAGCTGTGTTTGTTGTTGTTGTTAATATCTTTGTTATGAATAGGTATATACATTGTATGAGCAAATCTTGTGAAGATGTCCCCTTTTCCCTCCTCTTTGTACCTTACCCACTGGGGTCCTTCCTTGGTGCACACACTGGATCTGTCCATAGGATAGGGGGGTGTGAACTGTACCAGTTTTCCTTTCTTTTTTTCTTCCCCCTTTGTGTGTTGTTGCTGGGGGGGACAACCTCTCTGAATATTCTCCCCCACCATGGCTCTTACATTCTTTCCACCCCCTCTTCCACTCAGTTCCCTGGGTCATGGTGGGTGAGTTTTAAGTCTGCTTTGTTGTTGAGATCTTAAGTATTTCTGGACCTTTGCCCCGGGTTGTGATGGGTATCGTTAGTGTCTGTCTCCATTGACCTTTCATGGGTTATCAGACTGGCCATGGTGATTGGTCTTCTGTTTGTCTCGTCACTTTCTTGTAGGTTTCACTGGGGCCGTGTTGTTGTTTTTTGCAGTACTGGGGATTGAACCCACAGCCTCACATACGCCGGGAAAGTGCTTTAACACTAAGCTACATTCTCAGACAAGAACACATATTTAATGAGGAGGAACTCCAAACTTCTTCATGATTGAAAAGGGAGTCGGTCTCTTTTTAGATGGAACACAAAGATTAAAAGTTGCTTATGTCTAACTCCGTACAAATAAAACTATAATCTTCAATACTATCATTTTACATTTACTGTGAATTCCAATCTTTATGTTTAACTTTTATGGCTAAGGATTACACCAACTGATTCTATATTTCAAGGGCACAAGACATGGAGAAAATTCCTAGTTTGATCCCTTTCCTCAGAGTTGTCAAAGTAATCAATTAGAACCTAAAGCAGTTGTTTGAAACTTTTTATGAGTTGTAATGATACTATATTAAAGATAAAGAGAGGAAGCTACCTACGTGGGTGAAGACATCAACATAGAGCACCCCCGTAGGATTTAAAGCATCTATGAAGAAGAAATGTTACTACACATCATTAGCTAAAGTAATGGGATTTTCAAGCTCCTTCAACACCTGTCAGCTAACCCATAAAATTAGCTGTGGTAACAAACATATGTTTTATTATCTGCTTTCAAAAACATAACATTATTTTAGAGCCCCAGGTGTAACTCGCCTCCCTTGGAGCACCTAACAAGCATAAATCCAGCCACGACTTTGCCATTGACGGTTCATCTGTGCACCTTCCTCACCTACACAAGGTGAAGAAGCAACTTGGAAAAGAATGTGAAGTTTAAACGTTAATGCCTCCACGTTTGGTGAGAATTGAGACGGTAGCAAGGTCAAATGAGACATAAAATTTTGCTTAAAACTACTAAATTGAGATTGAAAAACACACAAAACAGCTTCTTACAGAAACAGTTGTTCTTTGCCTTCTCTGCTCATTCATAGACTTCAAGATGGTTTGGGCACCTTGACCTTGTAAGCCGGAAGGATGAAGCAGATGGAGCTAGCATCCATCCAGCATTCAAACTTGAGACTGTATTGTCACCAAAAATTCTCCCTCCCTCAAATTCCCACCAAGTGATCCATATCGTCCCAAATTCACTACTACAGAACTCTTATTTCTCAAACAGAACACTTCTCCAAACTGCTTCTAGTTCCAAATACTAATTATGTTTCTCTTTCTCTTCCCTTCTACTTCCTTAAACACTACCAATCTGATTTGTGTGTGTGTGTGTGTGTGTGTGTGTGTGTGTGTGTGTGTGTTGCTAATGTTTCATTTCTGTGGACAACCTATGAACAATTTTTGAGGGATCTATTGATTTGATTTGCATTTTAGATGGCTACTCATAAAAATGCTTTCATGAATCCAACTTGAAGTCATGTTCATTACCAGGACCAAACATTTTGCCTGAATCATCAAACCAGGTTTTCAGTATCTGCTGGATAGCAGGGCACATGCGGTCAGAGGCAGTGCACATGCAGCCAGGAGCGGTGCACATGGGGCCCAGAGCAGTGCACATGCCCACAGGAACAGTGCACATGCGGCTGAGGTCAATAGACCAAAGAGGCAGGAATGGTTTCTAAGCCAAAAGACCAGGAAATGCTTTTACACTATAATCGCCACCACCATTATTGCTCCCTAGCCTTGGGAGTGCTCCTTCCCATCCCAGAATCCTTACAGGAATCGCAGTCAGATCTGGGACTTGGAGAGGCAGAGCGATGCCAGTGAGCAGTGAAGCTGAGGACAACCTGTTTTCCAGTTCTCTCCTCTGCCCTCTGGATCTATCCAGGAGCTTAAGACACTACCCGGAGTGAGAATTGGAAAGCAAATTGATTTGCCTAAAGCTACCAGAACTCGTCACTGGAGAGCTCCTTTTGGAATCCATGTTAGCTGTCTTCTGATAACCGACTCTCTGTCAGGACAGTATTCTGTCTTCATATAGAAGAAAGTGTCTGGCATGAAGTTTTACAGGGATTCGAGTAGAACAGGTAGAAATAAAGGTGGCAGAGTTACTATTTTCCCACTGACAACATAAGCCTTAATTTTCATCGCCTGAAGAGTCCCTAGTTCTGTCTCCATCCTCAGCCCCCATGTCTTCCCTTAACTCACGCTAGTCTTCATTTTATCACACTGCCCTTCTGCTGTAGTAAGCTGGAGCTAAGAATTACTCATATCCCTGTGTATGCAGGCACACATTCAGTAATAGGATTGCCTTCTGCAGGAAGCTTGTGTGCAGGTGAATTTCTGGTATCAAGTATTGTTCCTTTTAGAACAATAAAATACCATGTGTTTGTATTCTTGTGGCCATTCTGGACAATAAGGGCTTTCATCAAATCCCCATGGTATCTGAGCATAGACAGAGACTTCTGCCAAGTGATATTTTGGAAGCACAAACAATTTGTGAGCTCTAGGCCCATGGATACCACACGCGGCCACTGAATCCTATACCTAAGCTGTCTGCCATTGCTCTATAATTACTATATTTGTGTTTGTCTTTTCGGCACAGATTGGCATCATAAAACTACATAGGGTGCTTTGTCTCAAGGTGATATGGCTCAGCAAATATTTGCTGACTGGTTGGTAATGTGGTAGGTCTTATGTCATTACTAGTAGTTTCTGCCAAGCAAGAAAGATTGCAGTATTCACTAAATGCACTGAAAATTGTTTCAAATTGCTTTTTATAAAGGAGGGGACTGGGGGCTGGAGAGATGGCTCAGAGGTAAAGCTGCTTGCCTGCAAAGCCTAATGACCAGGGTTTGATTCCCCAGTGCCCATGTAAACTCAGATGCACTAAGTGGTGGTACATGCATCTGGAGTTTATTTGCAGTGGTAGGCAGCGATGGAGCACCCATACTCATTCTCTCTCTCTCTCTCTCTCTCTCTCTCTCTCTCTCTCTCTCTCTCTCTCTCTCTCTTATTATAGATAAAATACAAAAACAGAGCTGTGTGTGGCGGTGCATGCCTTTAATCCCAGCACTTGGGAGGCAGAGGTAGGAGGATTGCCATGAGTTCGAGACCACCCTGAGAATACATAGTGAATTCCAGGTCACCCTGAGCTAGAGTGAGACCCTACCTTGAAAAACCAAATATATGTAAAAGAAAATGTAGCAATTGACCTATCACTCTTGAGGAAGAGGACAGATATCACTCATGCAAACTAAGAGTCACTTGTAAAAAGTATTTCTGTCTTTCAAATGACAGTCTAATAGCATCGTTCCAACCTACTCATGGTGACATCACCTTCCACTTAAGGAGGAACAGATGTTCACAGCTGGCTCCATCATAATGTTGGTCAGAAGGGTTAAACACATGTGACTTACAAGACCCAGAAGTGAGATCCACACGCAGCACAACTAGATCTTCCAGCTCAGTTCCCCCATGGCTCCCTGGGCCACACAGTGGTCCATGGATTTTGACTGTGCTAAGTTTCTTTGAGAATGACTCTGAATGGTGTGTGTGTGTGTGTGTGTGTGTGTGTGTGTGTGTCCATGTCCACGTGTGCACGCACTCAGCAGTGCATAGGAAATACCTTGTGGATTAGACTATGGCTTCTGGTCATCTTACAGCCATCTTTTCTCATGGTCAGAATGCTGATTCCCAGGAGTTCATTGGCCACCTAATTCTATCATGCAGCCGAAAGCTAATGTGCTTGTCTTATGCACAAACATGTGACCAGGATGTTGGCATCTCCAACTATGGCATCATGAGAGGGGTGCCCTTGCCCTTGGCATCCCAGTCTGACAATGCTTCATGAACTGGAGTGTGAAAACTTTAGTGAGAACCAATTCAACTGCTCTTCCTGTGAGTCTAGAGTCATTCCTGTAACAAAGCCACCACTCTTGGAAGATAAAATGGGGTAGAAAAAGTGCCAAAGTATCCACTTCTAGAGTTGTAGAAGGTCCCTGGTAGGGCAGTTCCATTCACTCCTTGAACAGATATCTGTAGCCTAGGACTGTCAGGGATGCACTGCACACTGTTCTTGGCACTGGGCATGAAGCAGAGAATGAACCCAGAATTCTGGCTCTAAGGGAGCACCTGTGCCCCTAACATTTTCTTTTTATGGATTTTCTGCAATATGTCTCATGTGTCAAACAGTCTTTGGGCATCTGTTCTTTAATCCAAAGATCACATAGAAAACCCAAGTCAGGAAATTCTGTTAGTAAACACCAGGAAAGCAAAAACAAACAAACAAACAACAACACAAAGTTTAAATAATCCATTCATAGTCTGTTATTGAACAAAAGAAGAAGAAAGAGAAAATGCTTCATGGAGACAGGGCTGGGACCCAAGCCGGGACCTTGCACATGTTAGGCAAGTTCTGCACCACTGAGCTCCAGCTTCAGCTTTTAATTTTGCACCTGGAACAGTATGGGGGTTGATTTTCACTCCTCTTGCAATTGATTGGGTGACCAAATGGTTGTGTCGTAAAAGCCCACATTATCAAAGTCCAGTGAAGAGAAATCAACAAAACCAAAGGACTGCAAATATCCTTACCTTGTCTGAGCAAAGTTTACTTTGTTTAACCCAAAGAATAATTATTTAACTTGGCACAAGAAGGTTAGATGAAAAGCCAAATGATCCTTTGGATAAACACTGCTGTCTTCCTCTGTCTGTCTATAATAGTGGGCCATTCTGCTCCTGTCACTGCCTAGGATTGGGTAAATGACATCAGCAAGAGTGGAATAACATAAATAAATCTTACTGGTTAGAGAAGTTGTCATTGTATTTTATTTGAGGGAAAAATTATGAATAGAACAGAGAATGTTTTAAAAACAAACAGGTAATCCAACTCGAAGTTGACCTCTCCACTCAGCCTCGTGTCTATGACGCTCTTGTCTTCTACACTTTTGACACTTTTGTCTTTTTTTTTTTTTTTTAGTGTCACAGCTTTGGAAAAGCTAGGAAGTAGCTGTAAGCAATCTTTTGACGTTGCTAAAAATGTTGTCATCTACAAAGTCCATGCTCAAGAATCCCTCTATCAAATCACAAACAAAAATCACAAAAATTGCAGTATTTTAAGTAAGTGTAAAAAATGAAAAATAATAGGAGAACATTAGTATTTGTGTACTAATGTTTTCAAAGCCTTCAAGTAAAATATTTATTATATATTATATAGCTTTGGGGAAAATGAAAACAAGATTTATGCAAGACTATACAGGTAAGAAATGTGTCTTACAAGTTAACCTCTTAAAGATATTTTTCAAAATTATTCTATATATGTCCAAGACTCCTGCTCACCCAAACCACCCAAACTATCTTAATAACAAGCCTACTTTCCCTGGATTCTTCCAAAATCCCTGCAAGACCCAAATTGTTTTGCTTGTCAAAAAAAAAATGGTGGTCTTAGATACATTTGCCCAAACCCTGATGATTCCAGATGTTCTGTCTGGTCTCAGGTTCTGTCCTCCAAGAAAAATCTAACTTCTCCATCCTCAGTGTCCATGTTGGGGAATGCCAGGCACTCAGGCCCCACTGGAAAAGGAAGTGGTTTAGCCTGCAACCAAGTGGACGTCCCCAGATAGAAAGCACAGGGGCCTGTGGTTTTACCTGCTCTAGGACTGCTTGCGAGAGAAAATGAAGCAACATCCATCTGTCTTTCCTGTGCTCTGCCTTTGTTTGGTTTCCTTTGTCACTTTCAGAAGGGCTGTCACAGAAGAGTGCTGAGAAAGTGGAAATCATCTGCATCGTGGGTGGCTGACTGCTGGTGTCATTCAGAGGGAAATTCTGAAAACAGACATATTTAACATCCTCCCGGTGAACCCAACACTACAAAGACCTATTTGTTATTCGCTTCTAGAAGTCATTGCCTGCCACAGATCCAGATGTGCTTAGCATTTGTGGAAACTTTTCTTTAGATTTATCAAAAAATCAATGTCAGGTTTTGAACATGACTTCGATATGGCTGGATGAGAGAAGTCATGGAATTATTTGGCATATTAGCTTCCCTGTATCTTCATATTCACATCCTTTTCCTCCCATTTGGAGAAAAAATATTTAAAGTTTTTACATTTCATTTGATTCATTTTGTGTTTCTTTTATTTTGAAATAGTTTTGTTTATTTATTTGCAAGCAGAAAGACTTAAACAGAGAGAGAGAATGAGAATGGACACACCAGGGCCTAGTGCTGCTGCAAACACACTCCAGACACATGTGATGCGTTGTACATCTGGCTTTATTTGGGTGCTGGGGACTACAACCCAGGCTGTCAGGCAGCTGTGCAAGGAAGTGCTTTCACCTTGTCTCTCTAGCCCCCCCCCACTACCCTGTTTTTTCTTTTAACCCAAGAGGATGGGTTTTTCTGCTACAGGGTTGCCACCTCAACAGGTTCTAAGTTGTCTTGGCATTCCGCACAAGTGTTAACTTAATATAGTTAGTGGTTTGATTTTAAAAACAAAAAGGTTTTAAAAAGTGGAGGCCCCTAAGGCCTTCACTACAAAGCAGCTTTAACTCTTACCTACCATGACTCAGGGAACTGAGCGGAAGAGGGGTCGGAAAGATTGTAAGAGCCATGGTGGGGGAGAATAGCCAGAGACATTGCCCACCTCAGTAACAACATGCAAAGGGGGGTGGAACCGGGTTAACTCCTAGGCTATTCACAACCCCCTACCCTCTGGACTGATCCAGACTGCTCATGGAGGAGGAAATCCAACTGACGGGACAGGGAAGAGGGAAATAGGGGAATGGGAGACATCAACATGTTAATCCCTTATTAAGTGTATCTAAGTATGGTTAATAAAAAAAATTTTAAGTGGTGGTGAATGAAAGAAGAAACTAATGAAATCTCAAATTCCCCATAAAAGAACTATCAGTGAGGCAGAATTTGGGATATGCTAAGGGTCAGCTCAGGCTCTGCAAGAAGCACTGGACAGGGTGATGAGAAAGCTGGCTCTCTGTGGAGAAAAGACTGGGTAAGAGGTCAAGGTCCTTACAGCTACTGTTGGAATACTTTTAATAGCTGTCCCCTATTATTGGGCAGGACTGAAAACAGAAGATGATGGTCCTTTTCAACATTCTTGGCAAGTAATTCCAGCAAGAATAGGATCCCACCCTTCCCCCAGAGCTACGGCATGTTTTCTTTTGGTCATAGACAGAGCTGAGCAAATAACTATGTGAAAAAGAAACTTTGGGGCTGGGAAGATGGTTCAGAGGATAAAGGTGCTTGCTTGCAAAGCCTTCTGTCCTGGGTTCAATTCCCCAGTCTTTATGTAAAGCCAGATGCACAGAGATGCACTTATCCAGAGTTTGCAGCAGAAAGAGGGCTCTGGTGTACCCCTACATTCTCTCTCTCTCTCTCTCTCTCTCTCTCTCTATCTCTCTCTCTCTATCTCTCTCTCTCTATCTCTCTGCTTGAAAATGAATATATAAAAATATTTTTTAAAAACTGGACATCAGTGAACATTATCTTGAGTAACTCAAAGATTCAGAAAAGATAACTAACTTTGTTGAGTGTGAGAAGACACTTTATCCAGAATGCTAGTCCTTTTACTGAGGTTTGAACCAGGCCTGAGAAAGCTGATTACTGGAGCTTATCCCAGATCAGAAATTACTCCCTGCTACTGCTCCAGTCTTAAGGATTTCAAGAACATTTTCTTTTCAGATTTAGCTAAATTTCTCAGCATGCCTCTCAAGTAGCATTTTATTAATTTGTTATTAGAAGGAGATGGCGCCAGAGTTGATGAGCTCTCTTCTGATGAAGCTTGTGTAAGGACAGAAACTGGGAGATGATGCACTGTTGTCATAAACATGCAGAAGAGTGAACAGACTCGCGTGAGATGATTTTTGATAGTAGATTAGGGTAAATGCAGCAGCCTTTATCCCACCCCAAATCAATGAAGACAAAGCCCAGAAGCACCAGCGTGAGGAGTCATACCCCAAGGATGAAGGAACATTTAGTAGCTGTCTGTCACTAGCTGCTTCCGGCTGACAGAATTTCCCCTGAGAACTGGTGATGTACTAATCCCTGCCCTCTGCTCTTCTTCTATAAAAAGAAATCAGTTTCAAACGATGGGTCTTCCCTTTCCAGAAATTCCCAGATCCAGTGACAAAGCTTCCATTGGAAGTTGCCCAATGGGAAGAGAACCTCTGACTACTCAGAGGGGAAGTTCTCCTTTGGAAATGTAGCCCCTGCTTCATAGTGACACTTACAAATGCTGGCCAGGACATTAAAGTCATCAGAGAGTGTTCACAAGACCCAGGGACGTGACTTGCCTTGGTATCTATTCCTGGCAAGAGGCCTGCGTAGAATCGGCTTATGAGACTTTCCCCTAGTTATGGTACTTTCTAGCTCAGGCCCTGGGGGCCGACCAACACCTATGCTTATTGCCCTTTGCAGAAACTTGATAGAGGCAAAACAGCTTCCATTCCTCATCCAGACCTGCCACCCAGAGTACACCCTTTTCACAGGTGACCACAAAAGACTGAGAAACTCTCTCCTTCCCCATCCCTCAAACCCCAAGGACTCTACTGGTAAGTGAGTGCCGGAGTAAGTGCGTTCGGGTAGGATATATTTCTCAGTCGCTTCTTGTGATGTCTCACCGGGATGGATCCATTTATTGCACCAAACCTATGTGTGCAAGTTACAAGACAAGTAGGAGGTGCAAGGAGGGATCGATCAGCCTTCTATTGATCTATGAAGATCAATAATAATAGTCATGCTACATCATACATCAAGATGTCTTGTGGCAGATTAATTCTGCCTGAGAAAATTAGAAATGATTTTTTTTCTTTTACACAAATCATCGCATTTGCCTGGCTAGTCTTCCAGTCCTCAGTGACACCATGCTAAAGTCATCTCCTCGGAGGGGCCTCCTCCAAAATGCTTGGTCTGGATTCATCGTCTTTGGTTCACTCCTGTATTTATCCCACATCATATTTTAAGTGAGTGGACGGCCCACAAAGGCAGAATTAAATTGTTTGCTTCAGTAATTCTAGTGCCTGAGTGTCACCGTGCCTCCACAGGAAAGAGTCAATAACTGAGAGAGTTCACGAAGGACTAAGGTATTTTGACTGTGTGCTTATCAGGAGGCTGTGATTTATTGAGAGAAATATCTTGGGGTGTGTGTGTGTGTGTGTGTGTGTGTGTGTGTGTGTGTGTGTGTGTTTTGATCACTAGCATTTTATATCAAGAGAGTAGTTATCTAAAAACAGAATACAAATTTCCATCTACTCATGTGAAAAAGTTTCTGTGAGGTTTTTTTTTTTTTTTTTGGAAATGGGTTTCTGGTTCTTGTTTCCATCATAACAAATATTTTATCCTGTGGAGATGGATGGTGGAAATTAATTTTCAGGACTCGTTCACGATGATAAAATAGCCTTCTATTTTGTAGCATCTGTTCCCCCAGGTTTTATTATCATGACATTCCTGTGTAATGGCAGACTTTCATGTTTTAGAGTCATCGTAGGCATGTATAATGTCAGAGTTCATGTCTGTTTGTACAGTCAGAGATAATCTCAAAAAGTTGCAACCACTACCTAAAAAGTTAATGACTTCGATGTTTTAACTGTTCTCATGTAAGTCCTCAGTCTGACAGGCCATGTTTTCTAAAGCTTGTAGTGGGTCCTATGATGTTGTCATGTGTTATATGGTGTAGAAAATATAGATACAATTTTTTTTAATTATTTTTGTTTTAAAAATTGGGATGGAAATGAAGCAGGAATCTTTTTCTATTATTTTCTTTGTCTTTCTTTCCTTCTTTCTTTGTTTCTTTCTTTCTGTATTGGGCATTAAACTCAGGGTAAGCACTATACCATTGAGCTACACTTCCAGCCCTGCTGGAATCATTTTTTTTTAATTTTTATTTTTTATTTATTCATTTTTCAAGCAGAGATACAGAGAAAGAGAGAGGGAGAGAGAGAGGAGAGAGAGAGAGAGAGGGAGAGCACCAGAGCCACCACTTTGTGGGTCTGGCATATGTGGGTCCTGGGGAACTGAACCTGGGGCCTTAGGCACTGGAGGCAAGTGCCTTAACCGCTGAGCCATCTCTCCAGCCCTGGAATCATTTTTAATCTAAGGCTTATTTAGTTTTATCTCTGTGGCTGACAGATTCCAAAGAATTTGCAAATATGAACACATTTAACCCTTATAAAAATCCTATGGTGTTATACTTTTAATTATTTTGTGGATAAGAATACAAAGGAATAATTTTTAAAATAAGAATAAATGCACAAACTGAGAGATTTAAAAGCTGCAGACTAGTGAAGTTTGCACCTCAGAGGCATGTTCAGATCAAAGAATAAAGAGTAGGCTGGGAGATTAAGTTCTTGCTGCAAAAGCCTGAGCACCTGTGTTTGGATTCCCAGCACCCATAAAACAGCCAAGTGTGGTGGTGCACACCTATAATCCCAGCACTGATAAGGCAGAGACATGGGAACCCTGGGGTTTGTTAACTAACTAGTCTAGCAAAATCAGTGACTTCTAGGCTCAGTGAGAGACTAAGACTCAAAAACTAAGGTAGAGTAACTGAAAAAGATCTCTGGCTTTCAGGGATGTACACACATGTACACACACACACAAAAAAAAAAAACACACTAATTATCAACTTTTCATTCCAGTAACAAGCTTTCCTTTGTATACCAATGGACTTTAGGAGGCTAATACAATGACTTCTTCTCTAAAGAACTAGTTTGCAGTGAACACTTGGGAAGTGATGTGTCGAGCCCTATCAAATTGGGAATCATACAGAACATATACAAAAACAAGAGAATATTCATTAAGATCTGCCTCATTTTCACTAACGGATTTTGTTTTGCTCCACAATAACAAAAATGAGGATCACCCTATTGAGTATCATAGGTCATAGTGCCCAAAATTAATATTATGTGAATCATTTTTTCTTATACTACAGAAGTTATATCTCCTCAATCCTGGTTTAAATAATTTTTTTCTAATCTCTGGAATTTAAATTTTTGATACAAAATCCATTCTCTGTCTCACCAGCATTTGAATAGTGGCTCGTTTTTAAAGCCTGGGTTGTAAATCATTGCTGAATTATCCAAATGCCCTGTGAATGCTCTAAGGCTACTGTGTAGAATAATGGGTCCAGTCCAGAAAATTTCTCGTTGAAGGGGAAGCTGTCTAAATGAGAATGATAGTAATAATTCCAGGAGGACCAGATTCTAGACTCTCTGTGACTTTAGGCACAAAGAGACAACAGCTGTAAACCGTTAATAAATAGCGGTGGGTCACACATTTCCAACTGCCTGTGTCAATGGGAAAACAGTTTTGATTCTTCAAATTACAGACTTGAACCAGAGCTTTGGTCTTGTAAAATAATCAAGCTGTCACATCTTAAAAAATCTGAAATCAAACTTAAAAACCCATGGCTCTGCAGTAACTATTAGGACTGGAAACAACCAATTCTTAAACATCTGTGCCTCAAAGGCAAGTCATCATTGTAAAATAAGGGAGAAAAGCTGTAAACAGTGAATATTATTTCAACTTTGTATTTTTTTTAAGAGCTCAGGAGTCAAGTGTAGGGAGAAATGGTTTCCTTGATGTGGTGGTAGGTAGAGAACAGGAACAAGTTGTGAAGGAAAAAGAAATGAAGAACCATGAAGTCCAGTCACCCACTCACTGCCCACTCCTTGAAAGAAACGAGGGAGACCAGCCCAGATTGTCTTTTGTCAGCTCTCACTCTCGAATGGTGAAGACCATTGCTCTGTGCACAATTACCTTTTACAGCCATGGATGAATAATATGATCAAGTTGCTCTAATCTTTCTCATCATTTTATAATGTCTGTATTTTCAATAAGTAAAACTTAGGAGTGACCATTGCATGTTTTTAAAGACAGAAACCAGTGTTACTATAAGCAGTATCAATTAAAAAATATTAAATCACTTGAAGATATACTGAGATATCTATAGATTGCTTGGCCAGATCCTTGCTGTGTTGTGTAAACTAACGTTATTTACTTTCCCGGTCTGGGCCTTATTTTTCCTTCCAGATTGATGGGGATAATAACATCTATATGTCATAATGTGGTTGTTACAATTAAACCCATGAATGAAAATAATATCTCTCTGCCATTATATGTATTTATTGTTCCCGCCATTTTCATTTTCCTCAATATTTATATATACATGCAGTCAAATAATAATAATATTACTGCAAACTTTATCTGCAGAATTTTTGATAATTCACTTCCTGTGTTAGACACTGTGCTGATTCATTCAAATTTTATGGCATTATAAGGTAGTCACTATGACTGTCCTGTCTAATATATGAGAACACTGAGACTCAAGGAGAAGTAACTTGTCCGAGGGAGGAAGCTAGCAAATGGCAGGCCAGAGTATACAACTATGTTATTTATAATCAGATGCTGTATATTGTTTTATATATATACATATATTAGCTCCTGCTTTCTCTGTGCTCATGCCTTGTAGTATGTTTTTAATTTACACGTGGCCCTGTTTTAGACTGGTTTAAAAATGCCATGCCCTTCTCCTTAGACTTCTCAGCTGGGCATTTAACTAAAGGTAGACTTTTCAAACTGAGGCTAGCACAAAAGATGATATTTTGCCCTTAAATTTTCTATAAAATATAAGTTAGATATTACCTGTAACTAGATAATTCTGCAAAATAAATCATTTTAGCCATAGAAAATGCTAGTGTAGAACTTAAAAGACGGTAAAATAAAATACTGTGTATTAGAATGAAAGTGTCCAATAAAATGATTGGCCTATTTGAAGTTCATATTGAAAGATAAAAGAAGTGATATTTTCCTAAACTATCAACACATTAACTTAAAAAGCACATCGTCCCTCACCTCTGCTGTCCCTGTGTATGACTGCCATTCACTTTGATGGCCTTGATGTGTGTACACATTCACTTAGATTGTTTTGACGGCTGAGTCTATCCTGTCTATGAAGGAGGAGCAAGCTAGGCATCTGTCTTTGTTGGCACAAGGAAGAGACATTCTCTGAAAGGAGATCATTGCTCCAAATCCAGTTTGCTTGTGTCCTGCTCTCCCTGAAACTTTAAGATTTGAATGAGAACGTGATCTCAGTGCTCGCTTCCTTAGCCAGCCCACCCTCAAACAGCTTACCAGCTTCCTTTATGGAGACGTTTGTTTAAGGAACATGTGGTCACAGAGAGCTTCCAGTGAACACTAGCTGAGCCTGGTGGTTCTCTGTCCTGTCCTTCTCCTGGGCTCTAAGAATGGGAGTGAGCGTGATGAAGTTCAGGAGTTAACTAGCTCTCAAACACAAACTTCTCATTATAAAGTCATCTACTGACAAAATTTGGACAGGCCAGAAGATTCACATACTTTTCCTCTTAAAACTAGACATGTTGATCTTTTTTTAAAGTTGGAGTAGAAACATGCTTGGTACTCAATCAACTGCCCTGTGGTCCACAGGGGCCATGCAAATGAATGTTTCAAGAAGTCTAACAACACTTCGCTGTGTCTCTGGATCTGAATGAGGGGGCAATTAGCTCTGGAACCTTCTAGAGGAAACCATCATGCAGAGAAGAGTGTCCTTTGCACCCATTCCCCGACCCTCAGGCTGACCTTCCTGCAAAGGCTGACTCACAGTCTGCACCACCTCAGTATTCAGCCTTCGTAGAGTATCTCTCAGCTTTCAAAGCACCTTTCACTTAATGATCCCATGTGAGCCTCACAACAGTCCTGCGAGGTAGACGCGAGGAGGGTAATTATCTTCCTTTTCCAGCCTGGAAGCTCAAGCTGCTGACTGGTTCATTCAAGGGACATGAAGGGCAGGTAGAAGGAAAATGCCACAAAGCAGACTTTCTGGCTTTAGACCCAGAGCTCCTTCCATAGACTCTTACTTGTACGTGTAAGCAGATTCTCCCTAAGCAAACATACAGCATTGGGGATTGACCTTCAAAGTTGTCTCTGCAGGTCCACGGGGGTCCATTTGCAAAGGCTAATGGACTGGATTAAAGTTAGAGTGACAGAACACCAGCTAACTCTGTGGATGCTTAATATAAAATGGTTCTATCTCTTGGTCAGAAAATAACAATTTTAATCCCATGGCCTCTCCTATCCATCCTGTAATTACTCATGGGCATATTTAGTGACAACCATAATGATATGTCCAGATCCCTTGTCTATTTATACTGCTACTGTGTGTTTCCAGAGAATAAAAATCTAGTGTAATATCATTTCAACTAAACTTGGAAGAACTTTGATTACAAAGCATGAGCATATAATTATTGTTTTATTTAATTAGGTCAGATTGAATATTTAACTACTTGCACATTATTTCAATAGTAATTTGATTAGCCTTTGTGTTAAATAAAAATGTTTCACCGTTGGTGTGTTTTCAGTAGTGAAAGACGTGGATGTATACTTTCATGGTCTACTTACAACTCGTGAAAAACAAGCAATTTGTGCCATTATAACTTTTCATCCATATAGAGCCTGAATTTAATGCTGTTTAAGGGAAAACCAAAGGGATGATGCCAGTGACAGAGATCTCGTCTCAACAATCCACCTTCATTTTAAGTGGGTGCACTTTGAGCTTTGTTCGTGGTGTTCTTTTTCAATGGGGGGATATAGAATGCCTAGTCATTACTGTTTATTGAGGGCACCTTATTATCAGCAATTAATTGGTTTCTTAATGAAAATAACAATAATTCCTGTACCTGCATTTTCTGTGACACAATCAGAACCCAGTGGATGTGCATCTGCCATTGCTAGCTTTTGCAGAAGTTGGCTAATGAGCGTTTAAGTCAAATGATCAAGCAGGTTGTGGAAGTAGACACATATGGATCTCTATTTCCCAGAACACAAAGTTCATTAGTTTCTCCATGATTCTCTTTTCCCAGACACAGCCATATTCCATGGCTTTTTAACCTGGCTCTGGGTGGAAAGTCATGGAGCCTGATTTCCTTTGCTCTATAATATTAACTGGACATTATAGTTTTGCTTCTATTTTTTAATCTTTATTATCCAAAATTAGATATATTGTATGAGCAAATATTGTGTTCGTATCGCCATTTCCCTCCTCCCTATCCCCAATCTACTGGATATCCTCCTCAGTGGGCACACTGGATCAATCCATGGGTTAGGGGGCTATGGGTAGCAAGGGAGGCAACGAGGTTTCCCCTCACTATTGTGTTCTTGCTGAGGGGGGTAATGTCTCTGGATATTCTCCCCCCCACCATGGCTCTTACAATCTTTCCACCCCCTCTTCCATTCAGTTCCCTGAGTCATGGTGGGTGAGTTTTAAGTCTGCTTTATTGTTGAGATCTTAAGGGTCTCTGTACTTCTGCTTTAGGTTGTGTTGAAAATCGTTGGTGTCTGTCTTGCTGACTTATCCTGGCTTGACTGCTTGGCTGTGGTTATAAGCCTCTTGCTTAACCCACCACTCTCTCAAAGGTTTCATTTGGGGTCTACATGATAGGCCTGGGGTGGTTTATCTCTTGCTGAGACCTCAGCCCTCCACCTGTGGCTCCTCAGTGGAGTTGGAATAACCTCGGCTCTCTCACTACCTTCTGAAAAATGCAAACAGTCTCCATCAGAGAGTGAGATCAGTATAGGTTAAATGAGATACACATTTCTATTTTGGCAAGATTCTATTGAGATTAGCCTCTCTATAGTTCTCTGGTAATGGGGGTTTCTCTTTGGAGCCCAAGTTTTGGGCTCCCATAGGATTTTGCCCTGAGAACCAATTCCAGTTAAGGTTTCCTTGTCACTGAGTAGATTTCTTGGCCAATTTAAAAGCTGTTAATAACAAGTTTCGGCACCTCTATTGCACTAGTGATCACTTCTTGACTCGCTGTTCTCTCCCAGAAAGAAGTGTGTTCAGCCTTCTGATGACAACAGTTTGCATTTTTTATCAGTGGTCTCTGCTTTCTCTGAATATCATTGACCAATTTCCCCTGGAAGCTTATGTAGTGCCTTCTAGCACTGCACTTGCTACCCTCTGGGGGCTGGTAACCATTCTGGATCTCTAAGGGTCTCGGTGTTGTTCAATGTCTTTCTGTGGTTTCTTCAGCAATAGAATCTTACCTTTGGCCTGGGGGGGTGCAGATTATTCAAGAGCTTTGACAGAATCCTTTCTTGTTTTGGGGACCTCATGGGTCTCTTTGATCAACAACTCAGTGTGGGAAGGAACCAATGACTGGGACAGGGAGTTTCAGGTCTGATCAGTCTATTTTATCTCAGAAATTATGACTTAGTAAATGACTTTGGAATTTCACTCCATTCTGAGACAGTAAAACAGAAAGGGGAAAAGCTCAAACATATCTCTTGTTGCTGCCGTATAATTTGGCAACCTTTATTAGTTAATAACTGATTCTTGAGAAAAGCCCTTATTGTAGCTGATTAAGAGCATCTAATCCTGCAAATTGCAAATACTGAAAATAAAGCTCCTGACATCTGGCTTTTGTTCCTCCAAATTAATAAGCAGAACCTGTGTATATCTTCTTCTCAGCTCATTCAGTCATGGGGACACATCTTAAATTTCTAAATTAAGAGACTTAGACCACATGCCGCTTCCCACATATAGTCCAAACCAATGGTCTGATTTGTGCACGTATTACATTCTGCAAAGGGTATGTGGCTGTGCTCTGATGTTTTCTGCCACCATCTGGGGAAGCAGTGAATTCAAGCGTGAAATTAGCCCTCCCTGATTCAGAACCACTTAGTTAGCATGTGTTCTGTAAGTGAAACAGATTATAACATCAGAGTGAGCATGAAGCAAAAGCCTGTTGAGAAGGTTTCACCTGATTCACTGCCACCCAAGTAGGGCTGGGACTGGACCTGAAGGCCTAGGACTGGGCCGGTTGTGACCTGGTGGGCTGCTGGCTTTCTAGATGTTCTATGGCTGGTTCTGTGGAGCTGTGAGGCCACCCCAGGCCTCACAGTGCAGTCTCTGCATTGCTGGATCCAGGCCCACACCTCTTGACTACATCAATACAGAGATCCTTTTTTTAACTTGAGAACTACTATTTTTACTTGAAGGGACTTTTATTTTTATCTATGAGTGGATAGAAGAAAAGGGAGTTCGTAGGATGGGGGAAGGACAGAGCAGTGGAACCTGCCCACTTCCTTTTCTATGTTTCATCATGGCAGCGGGCAGAGGAAACCTCCTGGACTGACCATGATCTTCTACAGGGACATAGATCTCATATGTATCCAGCAAAGGTGCTTGACAAGTATGTTGAGTGGATGAGAGAATTAGGACACGGGACATCCATGAGCTAGAAATGGAAATGGAAACATAGATATTTGTCATCAGTAAAAAATGACTCAGGATAGGAAAATCGTTCCCTCAGTGGGATACATGGAGAAGAAGGACAGTCTGTGTTTTATTCTTGTATCAGCATCTTTCATGTAATAGATGCACAATATGTGTGAAATTTATCCACTCATCAATTATTGCAGTACCTTCGATAGACTAGGCTAATAGACTCATCGACATTCTTGTGATAGAGGCAAATAATCAATAAGAAAAACAAGCTGACCAACAAATAATGGGACCTCGGATAACAGAAAGGGATGGACGCTGTTAGGCAGATATAAAGAAGAAAGTGCTAAGTAATTTAGAAAACAGTATATAGAAGTATTCTCGGATGTGGTAGTATTTCATCTGGGCCTGAATTGAAGGGAGAAAAGAATTCATGGAACCATGCAGAGTAAATCTTCCTAGACAGAGGGAGAAATGAGATTCCAGTGGCAAAATATCTTAGGGAAATTAAGGAGCAGCAGGGAGGTAATATGTCTGCAGCCTACTGACTGGAGGAAAGGAGTCATGGACCTGACAATGTTGAGCTTTATTGGCCATGGAAAGGAGTTCAGTGTCAAGTCTAAGTGTGAAAGAAAACTTATAAAATCTTTAAGCACAGGGGTGCCCCGATTAACCCAAATTTTAAAGGATAACCCCATTGCAGTGTGGAGAACAAGCCCTCGGAGAAACATGCGGGGTATTGGGCCCTGAAGAGCATTGAGGAGCCATTAGAATGAAATCCCTGTGGGAGCTGTGCGTCAGGTTGGCATGGGTGACAGAGGAAATGATAACTAGAAAGGGGACTGTAGAGACTGCACTGAATTCCATAAAGCACCCCAGGTAAACATCTGGAGCCTGGAGCCTCTCTCCCTCCCACACTGGGCATATCCTTACCTCATATCCCTTTAGCCCTGGAAAACCTCTCTCCTTACCTCCTCTTACCCCAGGTACAGGCAAAAGAAGAGCTCTCTTATATCGTTCCTGACTTGGCAAAGTGGGCTTTGCTGGTGTGATTCAGGGAAGGTCTTTGGAGATGGGAGATTATTCTCAGATTTACAGTGTATTTAAATCTAACCTCTCAGATTCTTAAAAGAAGAACACTTTCTAGCCAGAGTCAAAAGGAGATGTGACTGTGAGGCAGGATGAGGGATGTAAGGCTTTGAAAACTGAGGAAGAATCTATGAACAAAAATACGAGTGAGCTCTTGAATGTAGAAAAGACAAGGAAACAGGTTCTTGTCTATACCATTAAAAATGGAAGTTATGCAGCACCTTGATTTCAGAGTAGTGAGACCTGTGTCAGACTTCTGGCCTACAAAACTAAAGCCACTGCTAAAGAGTAGAACTGGTTTGCAGTGGTTATTTAAAAAAAAATGAACATACTTCCTGCTCCTTCTCCCTTTGGGGGGGAGGGTCCTGGCACCTCCGTGTGTCTCAAGATATGACTAATGTCCCTGAGCCTATAACTGTATACAAGCACTAAAAAAAAGCGCTCTTGAATTGTCTCACAGATAAAGTAATTGAGGGGCTCTGCACCTTCTTATGTCTCAGGGATAGTGTAATTTACATGCATGGCAGCTTGAGAACCTACTATCATGAGACTTTCCATAGTTTTCCACTCCACAGTAGGGTTTTGATGATTTTAATTAATTTGGGACCTACCAGGATGTCGTTTCATCCCAAAGAAAAGTAGTCATTCATCCTCTCCTCTACATGTCCTGGGAGACTTCACTCTCTACCTTTTATGTTTAGGTAGTGCTATAAAAGCATTCTTCAGAGTGACCCATGAGAAGCATTGGAATGAGACACTGTGGTGGGACTCAGCGATGTGCAAGTGCCACTAAGCATAAGTCCCACCTCTGCTCTGAGCCTTCCTGTCCCCAGACCTCTCTGAGACCCGCATCCAGACTAAGCTTCATGAATGCTTTTCTTGCTTTAAATTCTTCACTCAATTTTATAACCACTCTTTTATAATAAAGAACAGCCTGGGAATGATGGACTAAGTGAAGTCTTTTGATTATTATTCACTCTTTGTCAATAATAAAGGCGAGTTTTCAAAGCCTTATGAATTGCTCACTCCTTGTTTTACACTGCGTTCCCTGACCCTCTTGGCCTCATAGCTATCAGAGTTTCCATATGAACGTAGTTGGCTGTATACCTCTTCAATATCATGATTCATATTCAGAGTTCTTCTGCTCTCGGAATTGTGTTCCTTCATTTTATGCTGCTTTCCAAGATGCAAATGAAATTTCTTTGAAGTAGAAATGTGTTATTTGGAGAGGTTAATAGCTTTGAACTAGTTCATTGTACACTTAATCATTTGGAAATGGTATGCTTTATGTGTTTTCTTGATACCGAAACTCTTTTTCCTTAGAGTTTGGATATTCTTGGATCTCTCTTATCCCTTGGGTTGCACTCACTGAGAGACCAAGAGGGCAGGGACCCTTTCAGGACTTGGGACTTTGCTGATTCAATGGAATAATTCCCAGAAAGTAGCTTGCCAACTGTGACCCATTTTCTGCCCCTATGCATGTGCATAGGAATCCAGATGGTTTGATTAAATATAGCCTCTCCTGGTTCTAAAGGGAACACTTTGCAGCATGTGGTTTGGAGAATTGACCACACGATTCCTGTTAACATTAGTGGAGGGCACCTAGGATTCCCCATATTCTGAGCTGCAAATGAAACCCCCAGGCTTGATAAAGGCACCTTTCTTCCACTTATAGACCATATGGCTTCCAGTGTTATTTATGCAAGTGCAGGAAAAATGTCTTGCCCAAAGTGTGTTCATTTAGAGGTAGCTGGACACTGTCCAGGGCTTCTCAAACATCAATTTGCATTAGAACCACTTAGTGAATTGTTAACAATGAAGATTCTATAAAGCCTTCAGTGTGTCTGAGGCAGAGCCTCGGAACCTTCCTCTTTAGCACCCATTATAAGTATTTCAATATAGGTAGTCCATGGACCTATATGTCCACGACAGGTGAAAGAATCATTGCTGCTAAACATAGACATAGTGCATAGTGAGATTTGAACCCTGTATCCACTTTGGAAGAAGCTAACTGATCTCTTCTAATTTTTGATTGCTCATCTGTTAGAAGGCACAATTCCAGCATCAAGGATTTACTTTCAGGATTAAATGTGATAACATAGGTAATATGCCCATAATAATGCAATAATTGGGCTTCCTTTCACATCTTAATCCCATGAATCAAGAGATAAGTTTCAATAGAAGAGGCAAAGCACTATCAAATGTTCTTCTGATCAGCCTGATACCCGAGTGGACTTATAGGGAAATATGTTAGGTTGGCCCTTGCCTTCAAAGAGGAGGTTATCACTGGCCAAACAGTTGGCTGTGTATTCCACTGAAAGTCACTGAAACTGTTTCTCCTCCTAAAACATGAGAAAGATAAAAGCTACTTGGTTGAGATATGAGAATTCAAAACATGATAATGAAGTGCCTAATTAGAATATCCCTTTTGTCCCCTCACATTATCCCTAACCAATGACAGATTCTGTACCTTTCTTCTTATTTCAATATTCTGCAAGCAGTTGCTGAATACCTCCTGCATACCAAGTACTGCAGTGCCTGCTGGGATACATAACTAATATACATATTTTCCCTTTTGCAAAGCTCACAGCTGAGTGGGGCCAAGTAGGCAATCGCGTATGTATTCCAGCAATTAATGTCTTTTTGAGAACTGGTATTCCTTGAAACAACTATAGTACGCAATAAGGATGATACAGTACAAATAATAATAGTATGATAGGAATACATTAATAAAAATAGTAATTTATTTTTATTATAAGCCTGTTTACTAAGAAGGTGCTTTTAACTTTCTGGGCTCTCAGTTCATCTATTTCCCTTGCCTAGATCATTTAGCCTCTGTTACTTGTATAGGACAAGGGACAGGATGGCGGTTACCCAGAGGCATAAGACTTATCCAAGTGACTTAAATAATATGGACTTTGTTTCCTCTAAGGAAGGACCCAAGGTCTAACCCATGGCAAGCCCTTTTTATCTTTTTTTTTTTATTTTCCACTCCAGTTAATGAAAATGTTTTGCCACTAATGATGGCACAGAATTCCTGTTTATTTCTACTCTGATTTAAACTCCTTTGCCCAGCAAGTCCAGTGAACTGGCGTCATGAAGTTTGCTGAGAAGTATTGAACCCTATACACAGAGCAAACTATCATCCTGGTAGGAAGCCTTTACCCTCTGCGTTTCATTTATTTCTATTGGACTAAAGACACAACCTGTGCTGACAGGACAGTTTATCCTTCAGCTTGCCAGTCCAAGCTGTTTCTAGCTAGCCTTGCGTATTAAATAATCTGAGTTAGTGAGCATGGAAGCACAGTACCGATTTCATTCGTAGCTTGACAAGGATTCTCCTGACCCACGAATACAGGAAACACTGGTCCATAGGTGCAGCCTGAAGCTTAACCACTGCTATTAACCTGATAAGGAGAGAGTGTGCGGTGATACAAGGACAAACGTGTACTACAGGTGTTTAGGAGTCTATGATAGTAGGAGCTAGTGTACCTGTCTTGACTGCTCCCTTGGGAAATGTCGTCCTAGAAAATGGTAGGAGAGAAAAATCAGGCATTACTCACAGGCCTCGGAGTTTCCAGTTGCAGGAGCAGTGGGCAGGCTTCTTCCCAGTGGTCTCAAAATGCTTCTTCCTCTTTCACTCTGCCATGCAAGGTCATTACCCCAATCTTAATGGTCTTAAAGTACAAGAATAATAAAAGTGATTCCTCTTTATGAAATAACAGTAGGCCTTGGGCTATGGGATTAGTGTGGGAAATGTGCCCTATGTGAGGTTGTCCCTGAGATGTGACTGGACATTTTGGGCTCAGGATGACAAGCGAGACAGTAGGAGGTCTGAAAATAAAGTTCTGCCATTCTGAAATTAAGAAATAGCTGCATATGGTGGCCCAGAAAAGACTGTTTTATAGCACTAATTTTTAAAAAATATTTTATTTATTCATTTTCAAGTAGAGAGATAAAGAGAGAGAGAGAAAGAGAGAGAGAGAAGAGAGCACATCAGGGCCACCACCTTGTGGGTCTGGTATATATGGGTCCTGGGGAATTGAACCAGGAGCCTTTAGGCACAAGAAGCAAGTGCCTTAACCACTGAGCAATCTCTCCAGCCCAGCACTAATGTTTAAATTTCTAGTTATTTCAGCATTTTGAAGCCAACTATGTGTACTAAATTCTAGAAAATACTTGAAGTCATACTTCTGGGGGAAAAAATACAACCGCGGGCATTCTAAATTGTTTATCATTGTTGAAGTTGATGTTATGATTTGATAAAAATTTTCCTCTTGGGAAATTAATTTGGCCCTTGATAAGTGGATCAAACGATACTTTAGAAGCATTGGTCTTGGAAAGTACTCATAATAGTTATTTCAGTGTGCATCTTTGGAATCTAGTAGTTTTTTATGAAAACTTCCCTCATTTAAGAATCGCGTGATATAGAAATCTCACACTCTCAAAACCCATTTCCAATAATGTATTAGGAGGGTTAGGCTGTAAATAAAACTTAATCTAAGTTGCAGCCCTGAGTGTCATTCGGAAAATGACTGACTGCCTTTGGTCTCAAAGAATATCACATAAATCACTTAAAATTAATTTGTAGATTCAGAATTGCAAGCTTTTAAAAAGAGCCTGTATCCCAAGAAGTCTTCAGGTCTTGACCCTGGAGGAAATCAAGGGCTTATGCAAAAGTAACAGGCCTTTTCAATCAGTTTCATTATCTGACCACCTCTCTCCAACTGTGGACACCTCTGTGCTCACTCCATTCTGTGCTCACATATATACTTTTTCCACACTCAGCTTAGTGACATGACAAGAAACTAAAAATGATTTTTTTTTAAATTTTGGTATGTCTTTTAGGTAGTATCCATATCGTTGGATTAGAATAAGTTGGCCTAGAACTGCATCTTGGGAAACCTTCCCACCCCACCCCCTGTAACTATCATTACTAAAGTGAAAGTTACCTAAACTGTCTGTCATATTCACCGTAAATCAAGAGAATATCCTCATACAATTAGGGATTCAAGAACCAGCTGGTCAATGGGAAAAAAAAAACATAACAATGGAAGCCTTGTTACTGTTTTATTTTTACAAAATACATATCGTAGCAGAAAATGGTTTAGAGAACAGTAGATGAAAGCATATTAGAAATGGTAGAATTTTACTCACCTTATATTCCTGTGATTGTTGCTCAGTGCCCACTCACACACTTTCCTCCTAAATAATTCATTCACAGTTGTACACACATAAACACACTGACATCCAGAGTGTTGCGAGTTCACCCCCTACTGAGTGGCTTTAGAGTTGCCTCATTCTTGGGTTGACCAGACTGTCAACAGTTAGCATCACCTAAATTTCTGAGACGAGATCAAGTCAACCAAGTGAGATTTGGGGTTGAAATACCCAAGACAGCCTAAAACTTTCATCACATTTTGTTTGAGCATTTCAACCACAGTAGAATCTCAGTGAAATCCCAACTGAGCAGTTTTTAATATATTCTGCTTGATAGTGTTCCTGCTTACAAAAGAGAAGGCTTTCATCCATATGAGAAAAATAACCAACAAATATCATCTGAAATGGGCTGAAAAGTGATTGCTTCTGTAAGCACAAGCTGTTGATGTGTGCGTGCGGAATTCTTACACCTTGGACTTCCCCTGCTTCCTACAGAAGAGACACCACAGGGACTTGTGGGTAATTGATGCCCACGTACCCAGTGAGCACATTCCAGACTGGCCTTCCAGTTACTGTAATAGCATATGTTCTCACAGATGAGATTTCCCACAACACACAGGGACAGTGTAACCTGCTCTTTGCTGTCTTCTTTCACTGACCACAATTAGGTTGTAAAGACAGACTCAGGGTCTCTGGATTTCTGCTTTGGACTATTTTGGGCATCCTCAGTGTCCATCTCCATTATCTTTTCTTGGTTATCTGACCTGATGTGGAGATAGCTCTTTTGCTCATCTCTCCACTTTTTGGGGTTTTGTTAGGGTTCCCGATGGTAAGTTAGGGGTAATTCATCTCCTGCTTGGATGTCCCCCGTCACCTCAGGTCCTGTTGGTGGAGTTGGGTTGTCTACAGTTCTCATTGCCTTAGAAAAAATAGAAAAACAATAGAAAGGTGCTCTTGTGGGTGCAGAGACTCAGAAGAGGGTAAACAAAGTGGTGAAGAAGCCCTGACAAGAAGATAGAAAGCTGTTGTTCACTTGGCTCTATATAGAACGGAGAGGCTTCCACTAGGGAGAGGATCCTTATCTTGGACAAATGCGGGGCTCTTGAAAACAGTGAAGACCCCAATCTTGGTTTGTCATGCACACAGGTGTTTGTGACAGAATGCTGCTCACCTCTATACTTGGAAGAGCTCTAGCTCAAAACCCGGCTGAGAATATTACAGGCAAGATTCCCCTCAGTAGCTGGAAAGGTCACTTATTGACCTCTTGTGTTAACAATTAGCAATCCAGAGGCCTTAGTTAGAGACTACCTATAGTTTTGATCCCAAATAATACCAGTCACGCCTTATCTCTCCAATTGAAAGAAGTCTGCCTTGGATGGACTTCTCCCAATTTCTTTTTTTTTTAATTTTATTTATTCATTTTCAAGCACAGAGAGAGAGAGAGAGAGAACACACTGGGGCCACCACTTTGTGGGTCTGGCATATGTGGGTACTGGGAAATTGAACCCGGGGCCTTAGGCACTGGAGGCAAGTGCCTTAACCGCTGAGCCATCTCTCCAGCTGACTTCTCCCAATTTCTAAGAGGTTATCTAGAAAATTATGCCAGACACTTAAATGATGAGAACAATGTTGTCTTCATTCCTTATTCATGCTGATTCAATTACAGCCATTCGAGAGCATCATCTAGAAGTTTGATTTTATACTGAACAGATGAAGCTCTTAAAATACATGGTAGTCAAGTCCAGAACCTTCAATACTGTCATGGTTAGACAGGGACAAAATGGTAGCAGGTAAATGTCTATGTACATGATTGTATTTTGGACCAATACAACCCTAATAACTGAGAAAGAAATATGAGTATCAGTCACTGCATTGCATTTTGATATCTGAGGGGGAGTGGCCTCCTGGCCTTGAGAGGTGTTTTGTTCCTGCTTATGGTCAGCAGCTGCTGACCGTGGCTAGAACCCATCCCCAGACACGCTCACTCGCTTAACGAGGGAACAAATTGCTGAATGTTGCAACCAGCGTTGGTAATGTCAGTCTGCAAGCAGTCAGAGAAGCCAAGGGTTGTAATTTGAACAAAATGTCATTGTTTAGAGATTTCCCTTTTAAAATGCTTTTTCTCTGATGATAAATCACAGGCTTGTACACGGGATAATAACACAAAATATTTGACAGCTTCTCTTCCGATTGTTTGGCATTCTGTTTGCTTAATTATTGTCAGATTCACCCACACTATTCAGTTGTTGAAGAATATTAGAGCCCCTGTCAGCGAAGGCACTGGCCTCCTTTCCCAGGCTTCTCTGCCC
>PVHP010013450.1:0-41367 GCA_004024765.1 Zapus hudsonius | reverse complement strand
TATATCCGCTCTATACATACACTTGTATGTATATGTTATAGTAAAATTTAAACATTAAAATAGCAGGTTTTTCTGCAACTTTAAGACATTAAGATCTATTGAAGCACATTTTATGAAAGATGAGGCAAAACCAGTAAAAGAATAGGCTTCCTGGTTATAGGAACCTTGCATTTCCTCATCACAATTATGAACAATTTATTTCTGTTGCCCTCTGCAGTCTGTATGCTGCAAAGGCTCTTTCTCCTTCCTTTAATATTCCCATAAGATGTGAGGCCAAAGCTATCAAAGTAGCTGGATGTCACCATAAGGACACACAGCATGTGGGGCATCTGCTCTCTTTCCAGTAGGCATTAGCTCTCCTTCAGATCTCATGAACAATACTGAGAACCAAGCAAGGCATAATGAATTGATCTATGTGGCACACCACCAACCAGATTTGGTAGCAGAAGTAAACTCAAAAGCAACTGACATTGGCCTGAGGTGTACTCAGCACTACAGAGAGCTCTTTAGATATTTACTTTTTAATCTGTGTGGTCTGGGCAAAGAGGGAAGGGATATTCAAGATGCAAAATAATGCCTGGCAGTATATGATAAGGCGCAAGAGTGATGGTAACAGACAGAGGAGTTAGAAGCAAAAAAGAACACTCTGAGATTGTGTGTATGTGTGTGTGTGTGTGATGCAGACATGTATGTATGTGTGTAGATGTGGATGCCTCACACACATCATATGTTCAGAGGCCAGAGGAGAACATTAAATTTCCTCTAATATCACTCATCAGCATGTCTCATTGAGATGGACTCCCACTGAACCCATGCCTGCCATTTTGTTCTGCCACACTGTGTCACCAGTGATCCTCAGTGATTTCCAGTCTCCTTACCCCCCAGGACTGGGGCTACACGCATGCATGGCCACACCTAGCTGTTGATTTAGGATCTGGGGGATTATGAATTTAGGGCAAATAAAGCCCTCTCATATTTTCATGATGCCTGGGAAAGGACTCTTACATACCTAGCCAGCCCCAATATATTATATTTCTGAAAATCAGAAAAATCAGATCAGAATTGTAATGGGCTCAGAATATTTCACAAGCAATACAGTACCTTAGTTTTCTGAGTATTTCAAGTTATGGAAGATCACCTTCTAACCTCACACTATTCTACTGAGATGAATCATGGAAGAATTTCTGTACCTGTATCTTAAAAATATGTCATAAGTCCTCCTTTAAAAGCAATCTTGCCCAATATTGCTTCTAGAAAGATCTAAAGAGACCTTGCTATATTTAACTCAGCTTCCTATCACATGATAGCAATCATATTTACACACAATTCTCTTTAGCAAACCAAAGCATAAAAAGACAAATCCACTTACTTGTGTCTCATTTATGAACATTTTCATGTCATCCACAACTTTTAAGGAAAAAAATCTACATACTTTGCTCTTTTAAACCTGTCTTTTACTTGATGGTTCAACGTTCTCAACCATTAACTTTGAGATAGGTGAGAAAAATGATATTCGGATTAAGAATCACAATTTTAGTGTGGCATGGTGATGCAGCTACAATCCTAGCACTCCCAAGAAGAGGAAGGATTGCAAGTTCAAGGCCAGCCTGGGCTCCAAAGGGAGACCTTGTCTTAAAACAAAAGAAACAAAAGTGATGGAATGAATGAAAGTAGAGTCAAAAAAAGATTACATACTTTTGATTTTAAAAACTCATGCTTTTATGCATATTAAAATATGATGGATACGTGAAGTCAAAATATTAAGGTAGCATTCAGTTTTTCATTGGAGATTAAACAGTATTGATTTCTAAAAAATATAGACAGAAAATTTAATCTACGGTAAGGGTAGTTTTAATGAATCTGATTTTCAAAAAAAAAGTGAATAGAGCCAAGATATAAACAGTTTGTATGCGTCTCAAACATTATTTTTTAACAAGTCAGTTTTAAAATCCATAATGATCTGAAACTGTTTAAAGCATATAAAATAAGACATATAACATTCTGAATTGATGTCTGATAATTTATCATTTCAAAATCATCTGATTCCTCCCAAGATTTGTAACCCTTTCTCATACTTCCTTCTGTGATTTATGAAAATAAAATAAATTATGACTGCAAATGTGTTACTCATTATACTACTTATCACTTAAGCACATATTTCATCCCCTGGAAGAGAAACATTATAATAAAGCATATATCATTATTTTTATGTTTTAATAAATACTTACCAGAGTGGTAAATATGTAATGGTAGTATTCTGTCATCATTCCCATAGCTAATGCCTAAGAAATAAAGAATGATATCAAATAAAAGACCAATAATGAAGTTCTACATAATATGAAATAACATTATTTCACTATGATAGATAAGGATAAGATATCACAATGTGATACAGAATAACCTCTATGGTCATCAAAATTGGATCAAAATGAAGATTTTTCCCAGAAGTCAGAAAACTTATTCGTCACTAATGTGATTTTCGAACCATTCTCTTGATAGACTATATTTCACACAAACCTAAAATTAGCACCCCTTAGTTTTTCATATTTGTAATATTTTCACTACAAATGCCTTAGTAAGGAACATTCTTTTTTTCTGTTTAGTACAGATATTTTTGTAAAAAAAATCAAATATGTGTAGCCTATAAAACATAGGAGAGTCATTGGTTAATAAATAGCAACATCAAGCAACAGTTTAGAAAGGCTTTTAAGAAATAAATCATCCAGTAATGTTTTTTGGATGGATAATAATTCTATAAACCTATAATGTTCTGAAGAAATTATTATTTTAAGCAAAATAAAGTAATATGTCCATTGAATAATTTTTACATTATCTCTTATTACACAGCATGTTCATTGCTCCTGGGCTGTGTGGAAGGCTTTTTCTCTCCCATTATCAATAAATACCAGCTTCATACTTGCCTAGTTTCTTATGTCATCAACTCAGTCAAAAAATAAGTAAAAAAATACTGATTTGCATATACAGATGTAAATAACACACAATGCCTAATATGTATTAGAAAATATTTCAAGCATATTGCACATTAAAACCCTACAAAGGGTTCTATTGGTATATTCACTTCGCATGTGAGGCAACTAGCAAATATGAAGTGACTGAATTACCCAACATGGAGAGACAGCGAGTAAACACACACTCCATCTCTCTAATCCTTTTTAAAACATATTTATTGTTAAAATTAGAAACATTTTATGAACAAGACTTGTGTTTGTACCCCCATTTCCTCCTTCCTGCTCCCCTCTGAGGGTCCTCCTCAGTGGGATTGCTGAACAGTCCATGGGGTAGGGGGTTATGAATTGAACAGGTAGCCACTGTTTTCTCTTTGTGTATTGTAGTTGAGGGGGGAAATGTCTCTAGATATTCTCCTCCACCATGGTTCTAACAATCTTTCCACCCCCTCTTCTGCTCAGTTCCCTGAGTCATGGTGGGTGAGTTTTAAGTCTACTTTACTGTTGAGATCTTAAGTGTCTCTGGATTTCTGCTTTGGACTATTTTGTGTATTCTTGGTGTCTGTCTCCATTGACCTTTAGGTCATCTGACTTGCAGTGAGGTAGCTCTCTTGCTCATCTCAGCACTTCCTAAAAGATTTCCATAGTCTCTAACTCCTAGATTTAAGATCAGAAATATTCCCATAAATGGCCAAATGTGGAAACAAAGTATATTTAAAGAATGTCACTCTGGGGGCTACTTATTATAGTTACCTAGACTACCTAGGCTAATTACCTAGGCTCAGAACACTTATAAAATGGCACCTGAATTTGAACTTTAATATACAAGGTGGTTAGAAGTTACATCTCTTGTCAGGAATTATTTTGTAGGCAAAAGTTAAATTATCCTACAAGAAAATGTAGAGGTATGGTCCCTGCCTCTGGGTAGTATGAGGAAAGCTCAGCTGAGGATAGTAATTAATGTTTTAATTAACTGCAGTTTGGTTTAGTTCAACTTGAATCTGCATCCCAGTTTTTTAAAAAAATCTTTCATTCATACCATTCACACCTAAAGACTGAGTTTTATCTGCTTTGAAAATGAACTTCTCAAAGTTTCAAAGAAGAAACAAATATGTCAGTCAGTTTTGTATCTAGAAATATTTTGTTAGCAGGGAAGTTTTCATGATTTTTAGAGATTATACATTTCCATGAACTTTCATATTGTTGCTCATAAACATGCATTTCCAAACTTGTAATACAGGTGTGAAGAGTGGGGCAAAAAGCAAAGGAGACAAAATACATGAAGTCTGATTATCAATGTCTCCCTGCCCTTTTTAAAAACTACAAACTAATGGCACTCCGTATGGACCTTCTCCAGGGACATTTATATTTATGGTATTTTATAAAATGGATGTTTTAAATTCTTAAGGATGGTGATTATTAATTAATGCTTATGTATTCTGAAAGTGTTCTTTTTCCTTAATAATTGGTAATCCTTGACATAATAAACTGTGTGGAAAATTGTGTTTTGATGGCAGTGGTGGGAATTCAGGTGGTGGTGAGAGAGACTGTCTTGCCTCTGACAGGGACCCGCTACACTACCTACAACTGTCTTCCTCATCTCAGGGAAACTCTCATGATAACTGGAGCATGCTTTTTGTTTTATTAAACATTTTCCCAACCCTTGAGGTTTTGTGTGTGTGTGTGTGTGTGTGTGTGTGTGTGTGCCTGTATCCATGTGGGCCCTCATATGTTCATGAGCATGGGAAGGCCAGAGGTTAACATTGGCTTTCTTCCTCAATCACTCTCCACTTGATTTACTGAGGGAGGGTTTCACTTAAACCCATAGCTCACATTCCTGTGTAGTCTAGCTAACCAGCTTGCTCAGTGGTCCTTTATCTGCCTCCCCATTGCTGGGATTAAAATCCTCACACCCACTTCTGAACCCCAGTCTTCACACTTGTATGACAAGCACCTGTCTACTGAGCTATCTCTCCAGTCCCCCAACATTTGATTTTCAAGTCAAGAATAGTCTGTGAACTATGATGTATGAACCAAAAAAAAATGCTGCAATTAGAAACAAAAGGGACTAGTTATATTTAAGAACCTGTTCTGTGCCCTTAAAAAAAAATCACTAGAGATACTATTGAAAGTTTAGTTTAAAAAAATTGTCCCTAAACCTACTTTTATTACAAACCAACAAGTTTTTCTACTATTCTTGAATACTTTTATGCAAACAACTAATTATTCTAAAAGGGAACAGTTCAGTATTTTCTTATATACAAATATT
This sequence comes from Zapus hudsonius, assembly GCA_004024765.1. Lineage (NCBI taxonomy): Eukaryota > Metazoa > Chordata > Mammalia > Rodentia > Dipodidae > Zapus > Zapus hudsonius. The sequence goes on along the minus strand of PVHP010013450.1, from coordinate 36,132 downwards.
ATGAGTGGCCTCAAAAAGGTTGTGAATATATATATATACATATATATATATATATATATATATGTAGGATATATATATATATATATATATATATATATATATATATATATATCCTATAGAAAGACCACAGATTAATTGTGTAAAATAAAAATATTACACATTTCCAATATTAAGCTGGAGTTGTGATAGCCATGTTACATGGGAATTTAACATTTCTTTATCTATATTTTGTATTATAGATAATGTATAATTTGCAAACAATTTATCCTGCCAGTTATATCTAAGAATAATATTGTTCAAGGTGAACAATAGTGGAGGGAGGGCACATAAGCATATATATATACATATATATAATTTTAATTTAATATATATATATATATATATTAAATTTTAATTTATGTTTTTCTATTGTAAGAGTTTATTTGCATCAGCATTTGTTGTTGTTTTTTTTTGCAAATTTAAAGTTTGTAATTCATAGTCTCTGATCTGGACTTTGAAGTTCTTGATTACTATTTTTCCTGTGTGATAGAATGCCATTGCAAGGTTTTACTTCAGATTACCTTGGCTGTGCCCTAGGGCTGCTCTGTGACAAATCTGGACACAGGTGGAATTATCTGTTCTTCAGGCATGTCCTCTTGCCTCAAAGAAAACCCAGTTAGCCCTCAGTTCTGCTCACTTTTAAACTTTTAGGCAAAAACAACTTAAAATTCCCTATTGTTTAGTAAAAATCAGTTAGTTGAAATAAATATTAAATAACTTAAATAAGCCACAAGGTTAACATAAGGCCATTCCTTTTTCTGGATTCTTATTCTTGGATAGTATACACTAGCTGAGAGCCAGTCAATTATTTTTGCCTTTCAGCACTGATCTTATATCTCTGGAATCCCAATATCATCCAGTATTGTAAAATCTCAGAAAAAAATCAGAGACATATCCACTACATTTAGCGTTTTATTTATTAGAATAAGCAATTCACTTTGTTTCTGAGCTGACTTCTGGAATAATTGACACTCACATATGGACAAATCCTCTCTAATACCAGGTAAGAAACTAACACCCTGATGTCTAGGAGCAATGCAGAATGGAGTACTATCCTTTTGCACAGTGAGACCCTCCAGTGCCTCTGAATCTGTATTCTCATTCTACATTTTCTGTCATTTGTCATCTTCTAAACTTGTTGAAACTAAATATCTTTCTGTTGAATAATTAAAATATTCTATTTTCACTTTGCATACAAGTCAGGTAATAGACAAGGAAAGACACATAAAATAGTAGATATATACAATAAAAAAGAGAATGCAAATTCTATTATGGAAGGCAATGTGTAATCATACCTTCCAGGCAGGAAACAGAAGCGAGGGTTAGAACTTTGGCGGGCACACAACTGATCTAGTGTATGCTTACTAGAAGCCCAGAGAAAACAGCAAAGCTGTTACAGAGTAAAGCCAAAGTCTCCTTTCCAAATATATTTTCTAAATGTGATCAAGAATCGTTTTGGAATTATATGAAAAATAAATCCTCACTTTAGATTTCAGTGTTGCTTTATTGTACCATTATATTCATACTAAACAAGCCAAATATCAAAGGAGCAAAATCTCTCATATGATTTATTACCCAAATTAAACCTAGAGCAATTTTCAAAACTTATTAAATATTTTACTGTAGTGAAACCAACATTCATATTAGAATATTGGACAAGCATCTGCTTAATAAACTATCCATGTTATAACAGCTATTCCTTGTTGGTAGTTATATTTAATGGGATGTAATTTACATCACAATATGTGTCTCTCCAGCATATATATTATCCTTCATATGAGAGGTTTGAAAACAGTTTATGAATCCCAAACATATGTGATGTTAGCCCAGTTTACAGTTTTCAGAAAGCTTAAAAGACAAAATCCAAACGTTTGAGTTTGATGCTGGTCTGTTCCTCTGTACACCTCACTTACCCCTGGAGTGGTTTCCTCGCTGGTCTTTCTCTTACGAGTTTATGTTTAGGACTACATTGTGCTGTGTAATACTGTCTTACTACTATAAACTAATGGCTTTGCAAGCTTCCTCTTAGGTAAGCCAGACTTTATTCTGGAATGATTACAGTCAACATCATTAGGTACTTTGCTACTGGACATTTGTCATTTGAGATCATATTCAAATTTTCTTTTCTGTGAAGTGCAGAGAGCCCCTAATTCTGGTTGCAGAGATGATGAAGAAAAATTGTCTATGGAAGGCATCTCACTTGGGATGTCAGCTGAAGAGTAAACCTGTTTATCTTGTTCATACTGCTTGATTGTAATGGATAGGCTTTTTAACTGTGTGTTCTTAGTTTCTTCCTTATTTCAGAATAGAACAAATACATATTAATCAGTAAACCAAATAATAAACATCACTACCAGGCTTTGAAAATAATCTCAAAACTCCAATCCGCTTTTAAGAGCATCAATATTTGCATGTATTTTCTTTTAAGACAAGTTAACTAAACACAAATGTCAGACTCTATTACAAAATTACATCATAGAGATTACTCTTTTAATTGACTCTGTAATAAAAATGAATGACTTTATTGGATGAAAGGATCATAGTTTAAGTGCAAGTCTATAAAGAACCCGGGAATTAAATTAATTCAAACTCACCTGCTTTAAAATGCCCGCGGCCATTTCATGGCTGCAGTCAAAGATGACGTGAAATTCCTTCCCTCGTTTCATTTCCTTCAGTAAGGGTTTTGCATCTTTCGTATCTGCAGGCAGCTGACGGATTTTAAGTCGAAGATTGTACCTTGATGGAGCCTTGATAAGCTCTTGCAAACGAATGAGACCTATAATTTAAAATAATAATAATATTAGAAGAAAATAAGAGTAACTTAGAGAATCTCAAAACAAGTAAATATGATGTCATTTTCTGGATCATGAATATGTGTGTGGATGGTGCAATCATTGAAGTTGATAAATTTTATTTTCATTTACGATAGAGTTTTGTTATATAGTTTAGACGATTGTCAAGCTCACCAGACTGGCCCTCAACTCACAGTGAGCAATGGTCCTGCCTCAGGCTACTGAGTGATAGGATTCAGCTGTGTATTATCAGGCCTGACTGAAATTCTTGTTTCAATGAAACTTTATATACTCCACTGATAAAAATGCTATTATCACAAAGCAAAATGTCTAACAATTGTTCCTTTAACTAGTCACCATTTTTTTTCTTTATCTAAATTTTTTCAGCTTCATAAAATTATAACAATATAGACTGGTCAAATACTAAAGTTAGCATTAAGAAACGAAGTGGAAGAGGGGCAATGGAGAACTGGGGATAACAACTTATTGTCTGCCAATTAAATAATGTAACTCATCATGGACAATTAAAAATAAATTAATAATAATAATAATAAAAAGGAAAGCTACTGTTGCATATTTACCTCACAAGATTTTGTGGGAGCTGAGTGCAAATTTGGGGGGAATAAATCTATTCTATACTAGTGGCCTTGGATCTCAGTCTGTATTGCTTGTGCAAGGCTTAGAAATTTTTTTCTATACAACACTAATTTTGGATTGATATAAAACACAAGTTTAAAAAACTGGTATATATTTAAACCCCAGTACATGGAAGCTTTCATGGCTCTTTTATTGGCCCACATGAGAAGAATATATTATTTTTAAAAAGTGTTGGTTAGTAAATCTATTCTAGGAAGATATTTTGACATTGATTTAGACAGAAAAATCTACCATGGAAGCCTGAAAGAACATTTGGGGTGATGTAGCATGTTACCAAAGAAAAATGAAGTACATAATTAAAAATTAGCTAAAGAGTTTGAGATGGAAAAAGCTCAACTGACTCAGAAATAGAAATTTTTTTGAAAAATAGTATTTATAGAGTTCATCCTAAGCATAAATACTATCAAGTATTTCAAGTTCCTTAAGAGCTCTTGTGGAGAGTTCATGGATCCATCAGGTACAATAAACATTTGCTTATTCTCTTCACACACATACACACACACAAACATACATACATATATATATATATATATATATATATATATATATATATATATATATATATATATATATATATATCCCTGCTGGCATTAATGGAACAGATTTTAGTGTGCCAGCTTTCCTGGGGAATGACATTGAAGAGTGAAAAAAAAATCACTGGTGCCATCTCCTCCATGAAAATTTGAGTGAAGCATTGCCTTCAGTTACTCCTACAGCATGTATTGTATTCATGTCTTCTGCATGGAAGACCTCATTTTATGGATAAATATAATGATTGGAATAATAGTATTTATTCACACTTCAGCCAAGTGAGATAGTTGATTGTTGCATTTTTTTTCAATGCAAAGGTAGTTTCTGTAATGCTTTTCACATCTGATTTTTTGAATACAGAGCACTCAGCATTTCAATCAGAGGGAAGCAATGTAGACAGCAGTTTGAATTCCAAGCTGGAATCACAATTGTAATTCCTGCCTGGGATCACTTCCTCCACCAGGACATAAAAATCCTCTTGGGACTTTTAAGCTTCCTTTCTATGTCACATGATGTGATTTGACTAATACACATGATATTATTTTTTCCATATTTCTATTGTTAATCTTTTCCCTTCCCTATTCCATAATATTTTGATAGAAATCACTGAATTATACAATCTAGAGCACCTTGGAAGAAAGGGAGAGGGTTAGAAATAATGTATGATGTACCTAAAACATCCCAATAATGTCTGTTTTCTTACGCATTTTATGTGGGATATTTTTTTAAAAAATTTAAAAATATTTTATTCATTTTCAAGCATAGAGATACAGAGAGAGAGAGAGAGAGAGAGAGAGTGAGAGAGAGAGAGAGAGAGAGAGAGAGAACGAGAACATCAGGGCCACTCAAGGCCACCACCTTGTGGGTCTGGCTTATGTGGGTCCTAGGGAATTGAACCGGGGGCCTTAGGCACTGGAGGCAAGTGCCTTAACCCCTGAGCCATCTCTCCAGCCCCTATGTGGGATATTTGATGGCATCTCAATAGTGTCATTTAAAGGGATTCAAGCTTTCATCCAAAAGGAAATTAGCTTAAGAAACAAAAAAAAATTACAATATTAGCTATAGATTTTCTCTGTAAATCTCAATTCACCTCTATATATCCTTCCCTCTTACTGCCTATATACCGTCCCCTTGCAAATTTACTGGAAAGATTATGCTAATCAAACAAATATTCACACTGTAAAATGAAAGTGTTTATTTTTTTTGTTTACATATAGTAATGCTGTAAATTAAGTTGCTGAAAATGGAAAAATGAAATGATGTATCTTTCAGGTGAAATGAAGGACAAAATATATTTGTTGAAAATGTGGTCAAAACAAGGAATTCTCAAACACTAGCTTTCAGAACTAGTATTTACTTTAGCAAAATTTGCACCCAATTATTTAATGACAGAGTAGAATTTTAATTGTTTAAAAACAGCCTTTTAATTAAAATGCCCCCTTTCCCCCTAATGTAATTAGTTTATGTAATGATAATAAAAAAAGAAAGAAACTTCACAGTTGGTCTCCTAAAAAAATCTAAAACAAACAAACAAAATATACAGAGCTCCATATTGTAATTATCTCCTTATTTTGGTAGATGAGTAACATTCCATTAGTTCTAATTTCTTCACGACTTCTTTATACTTGTACTTTTACTTTTTTTCCTTACTGGCTGAAATGAAATTTTATCTTACAAGGACTGAGGTTGGAACCGTTATTTTCAAATGTCGCTATCAATTGTGCTTTTAGGGAGAATCCAGGAGGAACCATTTCTGCACATTCCAGCTGGCACACTCTTCTAAAGAGATCAATCACCCTGCCTCTCCAGTAGGCCCCAGGCTCCCTTTGCCCCAGGAAGGGACTTCCTAGAATCCTCCCAGACCTCTGTATCTATTTCAGCAGCCACCTGGCTTAATCTCCAGGCCCATTTATCACTTTAGTTACTGTGGTCTCCGTGTAAGCTTAGCATCCCACCAAAGTACAGTGTAATAAACTACACACAAAAAAAGACTACTCAGGACTCAGTGTTCCGTTATCACTCCCTATCCTTAGCTGAGAAGAGAGAAAGTATTCACTGAGGGGGGTCAAAGTATATTATTTTGATAGGCTATTTTTGTTAGGATGCTTTATTTGTGCTACCTGGCTGTTTCAATACATAGTGTATGTCAACTATCATGGACTTTTCGAGGAATGATAATTCTATAAAAATAGACATGGGAGCCAGTTGTAATAAGACAGTTTAAATTAATTTTTAAATGACAAGTATGTTAGCATTGACATAAAAAAGTCTATCTCCAACTGTTCATCAGCCATCATCTCCTAGAAGGTGAGGTGTTTATGTTTGGTTCAGAGTCATAGGAAATAATACCATAAATTAAATGCTTTCTACTTCCAAACTCTCTAGTTCCAAACTTTCACATGTATTTCTTTTACCAGAATGCTTCACTGAGCAATAGACCTTTAAATTTCTTTTCTTATTTGACATCTGCATAGTAAAATCTTCATCTTCCCTAAGAAGGGGTGTGACTTTAGCACTTTAGACTTGGAACTTAATGCTTCACATTGCTAGGACAAAACATTGACCAAAGCAGCTGACACAGGAGGAATGGATTTATTTCAGCTATCTGTCTCAAGGGGAAGGTTCATGATAGCAGGGGAAAGCATGACACACACACAGAGGCTGGACATTACTTATGTCACAGCAGATGGGAATTAGCAAGAAAGTGAGTAGAGCTTTGGTAAGGTGGAGCTAGCCAGCTCGAACACTCCTGAACCCTCCCTAAATAACACACCCCCTCCAGCAAGGCTCCCCTTTCTAATTGCCACTAGTTGGAGATAAACCATTTAGAACAGAGGAGTTTATGGGAGACATCTGATTCAAATTACCATAATTTCTGAGCCTTTGCATAGCCTGCCAGGTAAGAGCATGTTCTCTTAAGTAGAAACTTTGGGAAATCACAGGATAAGGACACATTGAGGTATTTTGTGGATGGAGGCTTTGGTCCTTGTGATAAAATTCAACCCATTTTGGGCTGGAGATCACATTTGAAACAAGTGGGTGTCAGCCAGATCTATATGACAAAGCCCTGCTGTCACTGGATAACAAAGTTCAGGCAAGCATCCCTGATTGGCAATACTACACAAATATTCTCTCACATCATTGCCTCGAGAGGTTAGCGAAGTCCATAAATCTTGTGCAAGAGGAAAACTGGAAGCTCTGTGTAAGGCCGCCCTGAGCTCATCCGTGTGCACCTCTGCTCTGAACTGATTTTAAACTGATGCTTTTGCTGTCACAACACAGGTGTGTTAACAGCCTTCCATGAATTCTGTGAGTCATTTCAAGTTTAAGGGTGATCTTCATGACACATGAAATTAAATTTTTGATGAAAATGAGGGTACTCTTGAAGATCCTTGAACTTTTCCTTGATATTAGAAGAAAAGGTTGTGGACTTGAGAACAATGCTTCATCTCTGTAATGTCTGGCAGATACTGAAACTGTAAAGTCAAACTGAGTCTTCCACTCTCTTCCCCGTAGCGCTGTTCCCCCTTCATTTGTCTCTGCCTAGGATAATGGATGATTTAACCTTTCCAGTTATTCAGGTTAAAAAACCACTGTTTTCATCTTTGATTGATCTATTTCTGGCACACATCATGCCTAGCTTTTGAGCAAATCCTGCCAGAACAGTCTTTAAAACAAACTCAAAAAATGCTGACTCTAGCTTTCTTGAAACACCCAACCAAGCTAACATTATATCTCCAGTGGATGATTCCAAAGGTCTCGTAATTAGGCCCTTAAAATATCTGTATTATCTCATGACAGCTGTCGTGGTTTGATCCAAGTGTCTCCCACAAAAAATGTTTTCTGAATGCTCTATCCCCAGCTGATGGCAGTTTGGGTATTAGAACCTCACTGGAGATGCATTGTTGGGGGCAGGGTTTTGGGGTTATAAACCAGCTTTCCTTTGCCAGTATTTGGCACACCTTCCTGCCATTGTTTGCAGTGCTGTTGCAGAGGTGATGTCCACCCCTCTGCTCATGACATCATTTTCCCTGCCAGGATGGAGTCTTCCCTTTAGTCCATATGCCAAATAAACCTATTCCTCCCAAACAGCTTGGGTTGGGTTCATTTTGTTGCAGCAATGAGAGAAAAGTTGAATACAACAAATTTGGTACTAAGAGTGGGGTTTGTTGCTGTTAGAACCCTGATCTTGTGGCTTTGGGCCTTTTGGAACTGATATGCACGAGGAATGTGGAAGGATTTGAAATCTTGGGCTAAGAGACACCTTGCAGTGTTGTAAGTACAGCTTTATGGACCATTCTGATCAGAGTTAAAAGACCTTAATGCAGTGAGGACTATGGATTGTGAGGTTTGGCTTATAAGGTTGAGAAACCACTATGCAGGGACTGTTCCAAAAGCAGTTTGCATGAGAGGCTTGCTGCATTCTGACTGCCTGTGTCCTGAGAACTTGTGCAGGGTTGCTTTGTGTGGAAATGGACTGGTGTGAGCTGATGGAGATGGCACAGAAAAAATTGAAATCTTTGGGTCAAAACAGCTGCCCATTCACCTGCAGTTGTTTGAGAGATTACAAACATTGAGATTGGGCCAGGAGATCTGCATTGGGACAGCATGAAGATTGTGAACGCTTTGAAGTAAGAATGCTTTATTCCCTCCTTGATTAACAAGTTGGTAGCCCACCTGGTACTATGGAGTATAACAAATGCAGGAAGAGAGGGTCATTGGATTTGTAACACAGGTTTGTTTTTGAAAAATGTCCATTGGCAGTGTGAAGCAGGTGTGCTGAATTGACAGCATGGAGGCCCAATGGAGCCATGATGTTGAGCTGTGGGTTGCAGTGGAGACCCAGTGAAATTCCAGGAGCATGGATGGCTTCCAAAGCCAGCTGCCAGCACTGGAAGTTTTTACAGACTGAATAGCTGTGCTGGAGGGGTGGAACTGGATCTCCAAGAGACTTGTTACTTGTTAGTATTATTGAACTTGGAGTTAGAGATTGATGTTGCCCTGCTTGTTTTAAATCTCGCATTGGTTCAATCTGTTTCTGCCATGCCTCATGTTATCTTTTGCAGTGTGGATGTTCTGTGCCATTATGAGTTTGCTTTTTGGTTTTATGGCTCAGCTGTAAGAAAACCTGTGGGGACTTATGGAGTTGAGTTGAACACATTGTATTTGTATCATGTACGATTATAAGTTTGTGGGGGCCAGGAGTGGACTGTCATGGTTTGATCCAGGTGTCCTCCACAAGCAAATGTGTTCTGAATGCTCTATCTCCAGCTGATGGCAGTTTGGGTGTTAGAACCTCATTGGAGCTGTGTTGTTGGGTGCGGGCTTATAGGTGTTATAAACCAGCTTTAACTTGTAAGTGTTTGTCACGACTTCCTGCCGCTGTTTGCAGTACTGTGGGGGAGGTGAAGCCCACCCCTCTGCTCATGCCATCATTTCCCTGCCATGATGGAGTCTCCCCTTGAGTCCATAAGCCAAATAAACCCATTCCTCCCAAACAGCTTTGGTTGGGTTCTTTTTTGTTGCAGCAATGAGAGAAAAGTTGACTACAACAGATTCTACTCAGTTTATTTCATATATCTCTCTGAAGGTCATGTTATAGGCATTTTTGGAACACGAAGGTGAGGATGAAGAAAACAGGACCATGCACAGGAGTTTTCAGTGCAGGAACAGAATGCAGAAAGGCAGGCAGGTAGAGTGACATGTGCAGCACATCATGTAATGATTTGACTCAATATGTAAAGAATTCCAGTGCATAGTTGCATTCTAACAGTGGATCGTAGTCTCTAGGCCTAGTAGAGGGACTCTGCATGGAGCCAAGTAATGAGAACATGTCAAGAACATTTTAAAAACAGTACAGAGGGAGATGGTGCACTCCAGGTAGTCAAGGTACATGATTTTGTTCATATTTTTCAGAAAGCAGTGCGTACTGTGGACAACCCAATTTCATCAACAGGACCTGGGATGTTGGCTGACACCCATTCAGGAGGTGGACCACCCTAATTTACCATATAGAGCCCCAATGTAACTCTTGAGGAAGTGGCAAGATGAGCAGAGGACTACCTCCATAACAAGTCGGATAACCTATGAAAGGGTAATGGAGACAGACACCTAGGATACCCAACATAGTCCAAAGCAGAAATCCAGAGATTCTTAAGACCTCAAGAGTAAAACCAACTTGAAACTCACCCACCATGACTCAGGGAACTGAGTGGAAGAGGAGGGCAGAAAGAATTTAAGAGCCATGGTGGGGGAGAATATCCAGATCATGGCCCCCCTCAGCAACAACACACAAAAGGATAAAACCTGGGTACTTCTTGTACAACTCAAAACCCCCAATCACATGGACCGCTTCGGCAGTCCCACTGAGGAGGGTCCTCAACAGGTTGGGGTCAGAGAGGAGGGAAATGGGGGTATCCTCACAAAACTTATTCATATAGTGTTTCTAATTATTAGCAATACATAACAAATAAAAATATTGGAGAGAACAGGACACAGTTTTTCTGGGTAGTGTTTCAAAGGTGCCACCAGGAATCTTGAGTTCAGGATGGGAGATACTATAAGAATAACAACAGGATGTGTTGCCCCTGTTTCTTCAATCACTGATATAACAGAAGTAATTATGTCTCTTTAAAAAAATATACGGCTCAGCAGATCAAGGCCCTTTTGACTATGCTGAAGACTAAACCCTTTTTGGCTTCTAAGTGTCAGAGTCTAAACTCAGTTTGTGATAAAGTCAATATCTTTATTTAAAATGCATATGATTCTGAGAAACCAGTAAAATTAATGATACATTTTAAATCATTTTTTCTTTGGTTTACTGTGGTTAAAATTTGCTTCCCTCTCCATCATGGCATTGTTGGCTGACTCAGATTGTTCTGCTCCTAGGGGTACCACAGTCATGGTGCATGGCTCTGTTTTCAGCTGGTCCAACGTGAGATGCATCTGCCACATAATAGTTTACCCCATTCATATTGCTGCTGAGTATGGGCTGATGGATACTGTAATAAAATAGGGTAGGAGTACACTGTTCATTTTAATGGAAAGGGTGTTATATTGCCAGGAGTCTCTTGGCAATGTGTACAGACAGAGCTCAGACTACACTTAACAAAAAGGTCACTGTCAAAATGAATGTCAAGATGAATCCAGGCATTTAATCCTTGTGCCCCACCCCTCTTTTGAAAAATTTATTTTCCCCATCCCTATTCTACTGAGGGTCAGTGGTGTGATTGGTATTCATTGGAGGGTTCTAAAAACATCTGTCAATCTCTGTGGTGGTCAAGGGAATGGTGATTGTGGCTATTCTCTCCAACCCTGAGGCTCTTATAATCCTTTGATCCTCTCTTTCTGCAGTGTTCCCTGAGCCTTGACATTAAAGATAGGGCTTGATTTGGTGTTTCTTTCTCTGTAGCCTCTGAATCTCTGTTGTGATGAGGTTTGAGAGACCACAATGCCTGTCACCATCTTCCTGGTACTAGTTTTCAGGCAAGCCATGAGCATGGTCTTGCTTCCTCTACAATAACTCCTTGTGTCCCTCTCTTTTTCCTCCAAGATACTGTCATTACCTCTTCACCTTTCTCATTTAATGACTCAGCTGCCCAAAAGAATCTCACACTCATGAAAAAAAAAAAGAGACTGTCCAAAATGTTTCTGTCAAAGTACTTGGAATAACCTACATTGGACATATGTGGTAGGAAGAAAGAATAGAAATTAGATGCCTCTATTTCTGACAGACATCAAACCTAGCTTTGTCATAAGTGGGAGGTGATAAGAAAGTGAACTTTGCCTGAACTGTTTCCATTGAGAATTCCTCCAGGGAGCTGGGGAGATGGCTTGGTGTTAAAGTATGTTGATATACACAAGTGTGAGGGCTGAATTTAGATCGCCAGCATCCACAACAATACCAAGTGGGCATGCTGGCCACTTGCAAACAAGTTCCACAGAAGCAGAGACGGGATCTCCAGGGCAAGCTGAGCACTCTGCCTCAGTAAAATAGAAAAGGAGATTGATCAAAGAAGACTCTCAATGTCAACCTATCAACACAATTTCATGTACACACACATATATGTAAAAAAGAATGCTTCAAAGTATTACTGGGCACACAAACATTATTAAATATGTCCCAGAAACACATCACAGAATAATTTAGAAGCTCTTTGAGCATTGGCTTCTGTTCACCAATGGGATTATAAGGTTGTTTATAATCAAACTAATCCTATAATTTTTAGTTAACCCTGAAGCCTTTTAGGAGCATAAGGGTTAAATGCAAATAATAGGACCAGGTCAGCATGCAGAGCCCAGGAACATCCTGGGCAAACCAGGAATCCGACACACTCCTCCTCTTCCTTCTCAATCTTCTTCATACTTCCTCCTCCACACTGCATTACCTGCTGTCTTGGCAAAGCACCTGACCCTCCCACAGGGGGACTGATACACCTCATTGTACAATTCTGATGGCTGCATTGCAGGCTCCTTTGTCTCCTGCCAACTTGCTCAGATGTACAACTGTCCTTCTGTCACTGTCCTGCCCCCTCGGCTTGTGATAACCCCAACCCAGCTCTTCAGACTGTCTGATTAGGTAGCCTGCTGTCCTATAATCCCCACTTGTGTCTAGGTCAGTGAATTTATGAAGCTGCAAATGATCCTTCACAGCTCTTATTTTGGCTGTGTCCCAGGGTGCTGCTGTTATTGGTTTTATCCTGCTACTTAACACATCAAATATGATTTAAGGTTGACATTGTCAAAACAGCTTAAGAAGCTTTATGTGGTTGAGTCCCTGACTAACAAAAATTATCTGAACTACTTTGTGCTGCTGAGACTGTCAGCGTGAATGTTACTCTGTAGGAACTTAGATTTTATCTTGCAGTTTGTGTACCAAAAATGAAAATACCATTGGCCATAAAGCTTTGGCCTATTGAGCTCAACGAACATATGTCCTTCTTCATGAGGGGCTGAAAGATGTGTAAGAACCAGGACACATGACAGCGAGGGGCATGTGCTTTGAACTGGAGGACGGAAGAGAGACTCAAGACTATGAACAGTGACATTTAACACTTGTGAGATTATAGGAAAAGTGGAGAGACAGATGTGTAAATAATTTTCAATAGTGAGTCATGTACAGCATTGTGGGCCCCTCTAAAGAACAGTAAAATGGTATACAATGTTTAAGGATGGGAAAGCATTTAACAACTGAAACAGGAGGAGTGGATGAGAGGAGGAGGAAACAGGATTTACAAAATATCATGTTGAATAAGAAGAGAAAGTTCACCAAAGCTTGTGCAGTGTTTGTGGATACCGATGGGTTTACAGATAAGCTGTGTCCTAGTGAGAGATGCGGGTGCATTAGTGCCTGGTGAAAAAGAGTAAACATTAAAACATTGGAAAGCTATCATTTAAAGTTGTTCTTTCATTGTGAAAAGTGACAAAGTTGTAAATATTTTATAAATAAGCATGCCTTGATTGAGCAGGAAAGGAGAGCTCATTTAAAAAAAAATGCAATTGCTTTACAGCACTCCTTTGTAGGATTTTAGTCTTTCCTTAGGAATCTGGAAGCAGGAATCCAAATACAGAGACAGCTCTCACTTGTGTTCATTGTGTGTGTCTGCTTCATTTTTTTCTTTCTACCTAGGATAACTTCTTCTGCATTATGTTTCAAACATGAGGCACAGGCATTTTTCAAATGCTGGGTTCACTTTTTAAGGTCCATCAGTGTATAGAAATAACTATCTTCTTTTTATCTGAATTTCAGACCCCTGTAAAAGAATATCATTGTCCACAAAGTATGTCATGGTCCAGCCACACTTTGCTGGGATGAGCCTCCAAACCAGGCACAGTTATTGGAGGAAAGGATTTATTGATTGTTTATTTACAGATCTATGGGAAGTTCCTTAATGGTGAAAGAGGCTGACCCCCTTATCACAGTAAAAGCAAAGAGAAAAAAACCATCACCAGCATGACTCACACAACAGCAAACAGGCACTAGGGAGGGTGAGAGTTCCTTCCCTTTTACATAGCCTTAGGGTGAGGTCTTGCAACTCTTCCCCAGACATCTTGACTCCCTGAATCTCTGGAATTTCCTTCCTGCACATTCCTTGCAGGAAGTAGTCTCTGGAATTTCCTTCCTGCCTTGTTCTCCCAGGAAGGAATGTCTGTTTCTAGCTTCCCTGAGCTTCCTTACATCCTTCCCCCTACTGAGAGGGCTGCCTTCCTGTAAAAAGCCTCAGAGACCGACCCAAGATTACTAACCAGTTCAAGTTGACAACAAAACCATCACACTGTGTTAATTATTGGTTATAATCCACTGTAGAAAGGGATACAGACTCGTTCCTGGTTGTGCTATTTTCTGAACCAATGTCTGACTGGCTAAGATGGAGTATTTGATCAATGAGGTGTACCTCTCACCCATGTGGCATTAATGAAGGGATTCAATTAAGGAAAAGGATATGAACACACTTTCTTCTTCAAGATCATTTGGATTGTATTCGTAATAATGATTTCTACATAGTAAATGAGGAGAAATTGAAATAGTAAAAGATGTTGATTATAGGATGGTCATTTAGTGTTTTGTTCTTTGTCAATGTAAATGGCAGAGTAACTTGGAGAATTCTCTCTAGGGCCCCCTTCATCCCAGATTCAAAGTTGTTGTACCGTGCATGTGGGTGGATTTGCTATTACTTTTTTTTCCCTCTAGAAACAGTTTGTTATAAAGAATAACTTAATTATATCACTAACTATGTTAATTTGTGCTCAAGTTTGAAACCTTGACTTGAGTATAGTTCAAAGGAACTTTCTGTTGCTCTGAAACACATGCAACATTGTGAACAGAATAAATTTACATCAATCAAAATCACAAGACTGACCTATAGCACTGAAAAACAACCTTTTAATTTACAATGTGAAATAAAACTTTCACAGGCATGAAAATCCTTAAATTGCATGGCCATCAATCTCTCAAAATATTCCATAAATCCAAAGGTTCGTGAAATTGGCTCAATGAATGAAATAAACAAAATTATTAATATATTATAGTTATTAATTATATGTGTAACTTCTGCAAAGAAGAAATATTGTCACTCTCAGTTTTCAGATGAGATGAAGACAATGGGGTATTATTATCGAATCACATGACTTCTAAGTGATGGGCAGATTTCATTTCTCCAAATTCTATATGCCATGAAACATAACTGGAGAAGATAAGAATTTATCTTATTATACATCAATAATATTTAGAAAATTATTGTCTGAAATCTGTGGATCTCTGTAGTAAAGTTAAATTTCAGTCAGACCAACCCTCTTTAGACATGCTCTTTGACCTTTCCTTTTGTACTTTCAGTCAGGATGAAGTCAAATGCTATTCACCTGGAAGGAAATGATTTATCATTTAAGTTGTCATGTTAGCCTCACAACTTTTTGTTACTGTCATTTATGTGTTTGATCTCACAGTTTCCCCTCTGAGAAAACAATTTAATATTCAGATGTGTTATGGCTGGGATAGGAAGTGCTCCTTTCCCCACAATGCTCATGCACTGAACGTTAATGCAGCTACTTGGGAGGTCATGTGAATTTTACAAGGTGGGAAAAAGATGAAGTAGGTTACTGTGGACATAACCTTGGGATTGCTTCTTGCCCAGCTATGCTAGCCACCATGATGTCAGCCACATGGTTTCTGCAATAGTACCTGGCCACCCTACAGCTCACAAACCATAAAACAGATGACCATGGAGAGAAACCTCTGAGACAGTGAACCAAAATAAATCCTTCCTCAGTCTATGTTTTGTTCCTAGCCATTTCCCACAGTGGTGAAAACCTGAACAAAGCAAGTATATTTAAGCATTCCCATCTCTAACAAGTGTAATGCAAGTTACATTGTGCTGGAGATTGAACTGACCCACCCTACTAACCTAGTTGTGTTTCTATATAAATTTTCTTAAAATATTTATTTATGAGTGAGAGATAGAGGGAAAGAGAGAGAGGGACAGAGAGAGGAGGTACTAGGACATCCTGCCATTGCAGATGAATGTGCCACTTTCTGCATCTGGTTCTATTTAGGCACTGGGGAATTGAACCTGGGACATCAGGCTTTGTAAGCAAGCACCTTTAACTGATGAAGCATCTCTCCAGCCCTCTAGATAAATCTTAATTCATTTAAATAAATTTACATTAAAATAATTTCCATGTTTAAACTTTTTAAATTTCTTTTTGTCTGGAATGTCTTTGTCTTTTTAGCTTTCTGGTTGTCATTTACTATTTCTATCCGTGCTTAAATCCATTGCATTTTCAAATTAAACAACTTAGTATTTCAGGCTTAATGAGATGAAAGAGGGCCCATCTCTTCTAGATCTGTCTCAAATAAACAGACAATCAACAATAATGGATTCCATTGCTTCTGTCAGAATTGACACAAATCCTGGTCTTTTAGTGTTATTTTATATGAAATTTCCAAGTAAGGCTCCAAGCTCACACTAGTCTTCACAAAAATTTAGTTTTTTTTATACAGATTGTTCTTCTTTATTGGTATGATGCTAACTTTACAATTTTAATCACCAGTGTCTAAATTGAATATCTATGGTCTATTTTGACTGCTTTTAAACATTAGAAAGAAAGCAAAGGAAGGCTAAGGAGATGGCTTAGCAGGTTAGAGAATTGGCTCTACAATTATGGCAATCTGAGTTTGATACTCAGCAAGGAAACCACATAAAATTTTGGGCAAACCTGTACCATGTCTATATCCCTAGTGTTGAAGTGGCAGACACAAGAAGATTCCTGGAGATTCCTGGTCAGCCAGAAAAAACAAAAATTAGGTGTTACAGGTTCAGTGAGATAATTTGTATTAGGGAAATCAAGCAGAAGAGGGACACTCTTGAAACTGTCCCTCAAGTTACAAAGACAATGTTATGTAATGAAACTGCAAAGAGTATTATTTGGTGGAGTTTTCTGTTGGAAGAGACATATTTTGTAGGGACTTATTCTATGAATCATGTATAAGACTAAATAATCTTCTTAAAGAAAATACACAATTCAATATTTTAACAAGTTTGCCAAAAAGAGCCCCAACATACCATCCTAATTTAGTTCATCTAACACCTATTCTTGGGAAAGAAATCAAACAAAAATATGGCTAAGAAGAGATATAAATTTTACTGCTATGTTTATATTGAAGTCAGTTACAAAATGCTCAAATATCTGTGACTCATAGAAACAAAAAATAATCATGCACAATCCTAAATTTGCATTCTCAAAAAATGGGCATTCTTAAATATCTTTCTCCAATATGTAAAAGGAAAAGCAAAAAATGAATGATTTACTAGTTGTGGCTCTTTTTGGCAAACAGTTGAAAATTTAGTAATCTGAGATTTAGGCAAAGGAAAGAACACTAATTCATATTTTTAGGTATTGTGAAAATTCTTTGCTTTATATTTGTCATTGGAAACCAATAAGTAGAAGTAAGGATAATATTTGCCCTTCAACGTTTCTTAGGTATAGTTTTTTAGTATTCAAAAGTAAAAGTTGTTTAAATGCCATAACACTCAATTCCTTAACAAAATGCCTGAGATTCAGGTATCGGCATGGTTGAGTTAAACTGATTCCATTCTTGTACCCCACAAGAGGGAGGGAAAACAAACTAGCTCTCTGGCATCTGGACCATTCACACATTCATGAATCTTTAAAATCATCACATTGGATTGAGAGTTTCAAAATGAGATTTTGGAGAGCACACACATTCAGTCAGTTCATCTCATTATAATCATGGCTTTTCTCCATCACACCACTGAACCTGCTCTAGAGGTTACCAGTGACCTTTCAGGCTGATAGGTTCTATGCAGTCACGTTTCAGCCTTCATTTTACTTGGCAAGTCAGCAATGGCATTTCTTTCTATTATCCATTTCATTTTATTCAGAATAACCCATGTTCTTGATGTCAGCTTTCTCTTATGTGTCTTTTCTTCTCATCCCTCATTCTTTATTTACACTTACTTCTATGATTATCTTTTCCAGTTTCACACCTTTTATACCATTGTCACATAGATATTTCAGCTCATACCTTTATCAGCTCATTCCATCTTGTCCAGGCCTGGGTGTAAGCAAGATCCTCAGACCACAGGAAAACTTCAGTCTCTCTGGTCTTATCAGTTGCCTGTCAGTCATTTAATGGCAAAAGCCATTCTGTAAGTTCCTATCTTGAAATAAGTATATCCTTCACCTAGCATGTTCTTATTCTGTTGATGAATATGGCTTACTCTCATTCACAATGGCCACCCCATTGAAAATTGTAGTTCTCTCATTTTGGTCTTTAGATTCCTAATACATTGCTAATTTTGTTGCTGCTGACTCATCACTTTTTAATATCTTCTATGGCTGACACACCTGTAACTCTGGTTTTCCAGTGTCTATATCCCTCCATTACAATACAAACTCTATGGAGATAGGGGTGATTGTTGATTAATTCTTAGCTATATCACAAATGATCAAAGCATGTCTAGCACCTAGATGTTAAAATGCATCTGTTAAATAAATGAATGACATAACACAATCTTCATTCTTAAGGAGCTTGTAGTCCACTCTGGGAAATAAATTGTATGTTAAAAAAAAAGGAAAGAAAAGTAAGTCTGCCTGTACTAGACAGAATGTGCCAAGTGATAAGTGAGTAGAATACACTGAACATGCTAAGGTATTGTTTTTTCTAAGGGTTAAGAAGACTGGCTCAATTTGAATAATTCAGTCTAGAAGAAAATTGTTCATAATCTATGGAAGTAAAGATGGGAATAAAACACTTTAGATGACAGAAATTTAAGGCCTCAATGCCATTTCCTTTCAGAATTTAAAAGGAGGGTATTTGTTGCCAAAAAAATTAAAATATATCAAAATAATTTATTCCAACTGGAGGTCTCCTTATTTGTCTGCAGAAGTACAAAACAATGTGTTACTAATGGGCCCTATGGTTAATGCATTTGAGATGGCTGTTACTCAGTGCTGGGGAGAAAAAAATAGAGATAATAAATATTTATCTGTAAGCCCCATTTTAGATCAGATTTTTTTTCAAGACAGTTAATTGCAAAATAGAGAGGGGAGGGAAATAAAATAGTTACTTAGAAACAAAAGAAAAAAAATAAAAGTGGGCCAAGGGAAAAGCTTTTAGCAAATGTGAAAAAAAAATCATGCCGGGAGTGATGATGGGCCACTCAGGAGTGATTATTTCTAATGGAGCAGAGAGGGGTGTCAGGTAATGGGAGGTACAGGCAGTATTCTCCTTAGAGAGTCCCCAAGCTTGCTGACTGCCACTGTATGTTGGAGCTTGGACTGATTTTCTGATACTACATCCCATCCCTTCCATCAGCTGCTCCTGGGCACAGGAGCACTGAAACAGTCTTTGCTTTAGCTTCTCTTTGTCCAATAAGCATTTTTGACAGGGCAGTTTGGAATAAACTGAAACAGAAGAGGACATATTGTACCTTTGTTCGCCCCCAATCCCTTCTCCATCCTTTGGTTCTTCATTGGAGCCACCTCAGGTACTTAAGTAACAAGATTGCTTACATAGGTTTTTGTTCTTTTTTTCCTCTCCTATCCAAACATTTGAAGAAACATGTATAGTTATTTAGATGGACAAACATTTTAATTGTTTTCTAATTTATTACTTTCCTGAGATTACTCATATTTTCTATCTTTGCTATCCAGGTGTGATATGAAAACTGTTATCTATCCTGAAAGGTGCCCTCAAGGACCCAGACTGACTCTACAAAGAGGCCAGTCTGTGTGCAGGTTGCTTTCCTCATAGGAAACATTAACTTCTTTGCCTCTCCCTGGGAGGCCTTCCACAAAGAGCTGATAAAGGATCACTGAATCTATGGTAACTTTATGCAGTTTTCTTGGAAGATTGAGGGTCAGCAGAGGGGTGCTTCTGGCCTTTATGATGTTCATGTTCAGTGCTAATGCACAATCACTGGTCACATCTGGAACTGAAAACTCTCATGGCTGGCCATATGACTCCATCTGGAAACTCTTGATCTAACTCCCTCCCCCCTCCTTTCTTTTCTCTCTCCTTTCCTTTTGTGTTTCTTTCCTTCTTTCCTTTATATTTGTTCTTTCCTTTCCACCCTCCCTCATTTCCTTCCTTCATAACTTCCTTCTTTCCTTCCTTCCTTGACTCATCCCCACATTGCCAGCCAGCAATGTCCTACAACCTCTCAGTCTTTGCTGACATCTTCTCTGATCTTCCTTGGCCCTGTCCTGAAACACAGCTACTGTGCTGGTGTCTGGAATATTCTCTCATCTCAGTTTCTTGTTGCCTGTATATCTTCCAACTACTAGAAAATTATGGGGTTGTATCCAAGGAGGTAGAATGGAGACAGTTTATGTGATACATAAAAACACAGCTTAAAAAATGAACGGAAATTTTACTAGAAAAGACAAGTCTTATGAAGGTGAGGCTGCCTCTTATCTAGTGGTATAGTAGTTATTGATCATTGCTTATAAGGAAAATGGCTCTTTAATATTGCAAATATGGACAAACTGCTGGGCTAAAGAGGCAAAGTTGTTATATCAAGGACTTTAGGTCAACTCAAACACAGAGACCAAGATTTATGTGACTCTAAATTAAAAGGCTTCTTACTTTTCCTGTACTATCTGTGATGTATCTGTGCTTTCTGCAAGGAATAAATATGATGACAGATATAAAATACATAACAATTTCTTGGGCTATAATTATGCTCCTTATTTTCTTTTTATTTGTTTCTAGCCAAGACCCTAAACTTACTTCTTGGAGGAATAGTGAGGCAAAATGACTAGAAAGCCACTCTGGAAAGAGAACGATTCTCTTCTACAATATTCTAACAATAGAAATATGTTTTGCAAAATAAAATTCTCATCTCAAAGAGTAACTACAAAAAATTACTAGTTGGTAAGTAATCATTTTAGCTTCAATTTATCATTCACAAATATCTTCTTTGCATTAAGAATTATTTTTATTTATGTATGTTTCTTTTTTAACAAGTTTTTCTTTTTAATATTTTTATTTGCAATCAGAGAGATAGACAAAGTGAGAGACTGAGAGAAAGAATTGGGCATGCCAGGGCCTCTAGCCACTGCAAACAAACTCCAGACACTTTTTGCAGCTGGCTTACGTGGGTACTGGGGAAATTGAACCCAGATCCTCAGGCACTGGAGGCAAGAGCCTTAACCACTGAGCCATTTCTCCAGCCCTGCATTAAGAATTATTAATGGCATGATGCAATGTGTTTTGGCTCATATCGATAAAAAATAATAGTTTTGAAGCATTTTTCATATCCACTTCACAGAGAAGCTAAATGTAAGCAAAAAAAATATTTGTAGTCTTGAGGGATCAGAGCTCTCTAGGGATCTAATATAACACAGGAGGAGGCTATGGAGACTAAAGTCAACTTTAGTCTTAAATGTGTCCTCTAATTTTGAGTTACACAAGCCTGGAATAGTAGCAGGTATTTATCATGTGCCTAGCAAATGTTTATGTCATCATTGGATATAGTCACTCTTATTCTAATCTCAATGGTTCCAAGTCTATTCATTTTATCTTCTAAGCTATGTAAACATTTCGAAGATGCGGCATACCTAAAGTTGTAGTCTGTCTTCATTGCATGTCTTCAACATACTTATTTAATGTAAAGCAGTGGTTAGAAATATACCTCAACTAGCCAGGGACTATCAAGAATGATGCTGCCTCAAGGGGTCATTTGCCAGTGCAAAGATATTATTGATCGTCACAACTACAGGTTGGACGTGTTAACACCTAGTGGCCAGAGTCTAGGACAATTGTCAGACATCATACAATCTAAAGACTTGTCCCCACAACATAGAATTTTTGGTCCAATTTAAAACAGTACCATGACTAACAACCTCTGATCTAAGCCACGGGTATTTAAGATGCTCTTTACACACCATGGTGATAGGTAATGCTGCTTCTCATGCTTAATGTACTAGTTCTTACGATGTCTATTTTATCCACTTTGGTACATTTCTATGATTGAAGTTTACTTTGCTTGTCCCTTTGCAGTAGAGCAGAGATTATTCATCCTTAGTTTTTTTTAATAAAAGCACTGAATGAGTCATATAAGGAACATTATGCATCCTTTTTATAGTGACAGTAGACTGCTTCAGATATTATCTTTATCCTCTATAAAACTGGAGCGATATATACCATTTACTTAACTCTGCTTATCTTATCTCTGCTTATCTCCAAGTTTTGTGGGGTTTTTTTTTGGGGGGGGGATCTGGCTGTGGTTCTTATGTCTCATAAAACAAAACTTGGCTCCAAGTGTGCTTATTACAGCTTTTGAGCAAGCTCTGAATCCTCAAAACTGCATGCAGTTGCAAAAGTTGCAAGAGTACACCATGCTATTACCTCCGTTTAGTGCTTTCTGAATGCCCCAGAATTCTGCTGTCTCAAATCCATTATCTATAAACAGCTCCCTTTTGCAGATATGCATTTTGGGTGGAAGGACACTAGGCTCTGGAGCATTGGACACAGCCTCTAATCATTCCCTCTATGTTTCAGTTGTCCCTCCTCAGTGTTTCCTCACTTCTGTATGATGTGAGGACATACGAATTTGTAATTCAGAATGTGAGTACTCCTCTCAGAACACTCTGTTCAAATCTTGATTGCAAGATTGGAGTATTTTCTCTTATTTTTCTTAAATATTAAATTTATATTTCACATTTGTAAAATAGGGGCGAATGTAACAGTTTTGATGAAAAGGAAAATGGAGAATGCTTGCTCATTGCTAAGAATGTAACTAGCTTATAGAAAGTTTACCAACCCTTGCTATGATTTTCATTGATGATGTTTATCTTCCCCAATCGCTATCTTTTTAATTATTGGAATGCTTTCCTATCTAAATGTTTCCATCCTTTCTTTTCCATCTAACCCTCATTAAAGATTGGAGATCTTCAATTGAACATAATATGTTTTTCTCATCTGAAAATCTAGAAACATGACAGTGCTAGCTTTCCATCCCCAGGCAGCCTTAGTATTCTCCACAAATGCAAAACTTCAGCCAATTTCAAATATCTCTGCTGATAGCTGTTATAAATTTTGACATGAAGGGTGAATTTTATAGAAATTACACAGCTAAAAATAGTAATTTGGCATGTTATTTTAACTGGTTTTCTTTTGACTTTTTTTCTAGTATGAATTAAATAAACTGAAATTTAAAGTTTCCTATTGTATATTCAGAATTATTCTTATTTTTCATCATAAAGCCAATTATAAAAATTATCTAGATTAATACAAGTAAATCTGATTATGTCTCAATACGGAATGCAGTATTATAATGAAAACACTGTAATGGTCCAATGCAAAATATCTGGTACAGGCTTATTTGTGTGTGTGATAGTGCATCATAAAAATCCTCAGCTGACAATACAGATAGAGGTCTAATATTTAGAATGTCAGAGAACTAAATAAATAAAAAAATTATCAAAAATCCCTCTCACAAAATGGGGAACTGAACTCAACAGGGAATTCATAGAGGAAGAAATACAAATGGCCAACTCCTATTTGAGAAAATGTTCAATGTCATTAATTATCAGAGAAATATAAATCAAAACAATGTGATTCCATTTAATTCAAGTCAGGATGGCAATCATTAAAAAATCTACTAACAATAAATGCTGGTGAGGTTATGGGGAAAAAAGGGACCCTCGTTCACTGCTGGTGGGAATTAAAAGTTGTACAACCACTATGGAAAGCAGTATGGAGGCTCCTGAAAAGGATGGATATAGAGCTACCACTGGCAGACCCAGCGATCCCTCTACTGGGCATCTGCCCCCAAGTTTCCTCGCCAAAGCACTGAGACCTTTACATTTGCTCAACCATGTTTATAGCAGCTCAATTCATACTAGAGAGGAATTGGAATCCACCAAATGTCCATCACTGGACACGTAGATATTAAAGTCCTGGTACATGTACACTATGGAATTCTATGCTGCTGAAAAGAAAAATGACAAAATGAAATTTAAAGAAAATGGTCTGACTTGGAGCAAATCACTCTTAATGACCACACACAAGAGCAGAAAGCCAAGACCACATATTTTCCGTCATATGTGGTTCCTAACCATGTTAATCTGGAACATTAAGAAAAGGTCAATGAACAGGATATTTTGTAAAAGGAATGAATTGGGGGTATGGGAGGGTGGGGGGACTCATATAGTAAACTAAACTATAATGAATTGATACCATAAAACCCTATATTTTATACAGTAAGCTACTGAGGAAGCTGAGGGCACCACATGGTATAAGGGGCCATTTACAGAATGGGAAGATGCCTAACCTCAAGAATAATTGCTCAGGCCTGCATCTCCCTGTCCCAGTTATTGGTTCCTTCCTACACTGAGCTGTTGATCAAAGAGACCCACAAGGTCCCCAAAATGTGACAGACTTCTATCAAAGATCTTAAATACCTGTCCCAGGCCCAAGGTATGACCCTATTGCTGAAGAAATCACAGTGTCATCAAACAACTCCAAGAGATCTTACTATATCCAGAATGGTAACCAACTCCCAGATGGTAGCATACGTAGCACTGGAAGGTGTTGCATGATCTGCCAGGGGAAATTGGTCAATGACTTTTGGAGAAAGCAGAGATCACTGATATACAATATAGACAGTTGTCACAAGAATGCTGAACACAGAGCTATATGGAAGAGACCAGCAAGTTAAGAAATGCTCATCTGTGCAATAGTGGCACCAAACCATGGAGGGTAATCAGTGGCTTACTGATTTTGCTAAGAGATCTGCTTAGTGACAAGGAACCCTTAACTGGAACTGGGATGCAAGGCATAATCCTATGGGGACCAAGATCTTCGGCTACTAGGGGAAATTCCCACTACCAGAAAGCAACACCAAGGCTACACACATTAGGAGCTAGCAAAAATAACAATGTTGTCTCATTCAACCTATATTGATCTCACTCTCCAATGGAGATTCTGTTTGTATCACTGGTAAAATGGATCACACAAATGTGAACACAACCATAGTAGGTCACTGTTTATGTGAAATTTGCTTAGCTTAATTTAGGAAAGGTGGGGAAAAGAAAGGGTCATTAGGAGGGGGATAATGAGAGTACAGTAAGGAGAGAGACAGGAGAAGGGAAAGGGAGAGAGGGAGAGAAGGAGGGGAAAGAGGGAGACGAAGGAGAGCAAGAAGGCAGCAGGTGGAGGGGCAGAGAAAGGGGCCAGTAAGAGGAGGGGAAGGGGATTCAAGAATGATTGCTCTGGGCTGGAGAGATAGCTCAGCGGTTAAGGCAATTGCCTCTGGTGCCTAAGGCCCTGGGTTCAATTTCCCAGTACCCACATATGTCAGACCCACAAGGTGGTGGCCCTGGTGTTCTTTCTTTCTCTCTCTCTCTCTCTCTCTCTCTCTCTCTCTCTCTCTCTCTCTCTCTTTCTCTGCTTGAAAATGAATAAATAAAAAATATTTTTTAAAAAGAATGAGTCTCCTGCCACAAGGACTAATCCAAACAGCCCACAGAGGAGGATATCCAGCTGAATGGGGATGGGGAGGGGGGCATTGGCGAATTGGAGATATCAACTCATTGTAAAAAATAATAAATAATAAAAGTAATTAAAAAAAAAGAAAGAAAGCAGGGCTGGAGAGGACTCATCAAACAACCTGGTTCAATAAAGCCAGATGCACAAATTAGCACATCCAACCAATAGATGGAATTTCCTTACATACAACATTAGGCTTGCTTAAGTCAACTTATTTTCAAGTCTAATCTCCTTGAGCTATTTTAGGGGGATTAAATAAAAAGCAATGACCTTAATTGAAATTTAGGCAAAAATATATGCTGCAGAGTAAGAAGTGGTTAGGACTTTTGAGTAAAACATATAAAGTTGTGTAACCAGGCATCCAATCTTGTAAAATGATAAACATCTCTTTCTATAATTTATTCAGCACTTACTTAGCCACTGAGCCATCTCTCCAGCCCAACTTATTTAGCAAATAGATAAGTGTCTATTGTTTATCTGAAAAAACACTTAGGTAGCACTTCTTGGATATTTCTCAAATCATGTCTTAATATGTAGTAGGTAACATTTTCTTCAAAACTAAGTTTCTTAAGATTAGATTAGATTTAGATACTTGATTGAGTTTTTAATGGTATCTGATAGCATTGCAAAAAAAGCTATCATTTGTAATTTTTGGTCCCTCTGTATTCCAGTAAGTTAGTTCTCTCTGACCTTCACCTATATTTTGAGAAGTAGAATTACAGTTATTGCTTATTGTGTAATTAAAAGTATAATTAAGAAACTGTGCTATGATTTCAAGAGATGAATTAATTTTCTTTCTTTAATGCCAACCCACTTAGCTCAATTGAATAAAAAGTTCACTGAGAAAATTAAAAGGAAGTATTTTTTAATGTTTAATTTACCAATCAAGAATATTGCCCACACAATTAGTGTTTTTTGCAAAATTGTTTAATAGCTAAATTAGGAGAAAATTATTTATAATTTTTTAATGGAATAGAAGTAAGCACAAATCAATAAGGGTTTTTTTCCCCAAAGTCATTAGACATTACATTTGACAATATCTGCTATACATGAATGGAACATTTTTCTTTCACATTAAATTTAGTGCATAACTGTTTATATAGTCTACAGAAATGATATTGAAATATTTTTAGTATGAATGTTTAGACAACTGAAATAAATGTTTTCAAAATGTGATTGATAATTTTGTGAAAGTTAAATCACATTCTAAGATGGGCTAAAATTTTAATAGTTTTGAAAATTATTCCTTTAGGTAATATATTGACCAGTTTGCCAGTCTCTCAATATGTGAAACCATGGGCTGAATAGATACCTCAGTGGTTAAGGGCACTTGCTTTCATGATGTGACATCTACAGGTATGAATCCAGGTCATGGAGATCATGGTGATTACAACATGGTTACTAGGTTAACAGCACTAGTAGTAACCTAAAAGCATAGAAAACTACAAAGCCAGGCCACACCTCCTCCCTACCTAATTACAAACTGCTAAGATGAAGCAGTTTGCTCATCAATTTTATTTAATTTTTTTTTTTTTTTGGTTTTTCGAGGTTGGGTCTCGCTCTAGCCCAGGCTGACCTGGAATTCACTCTGTAGTCTCAGGGTGGCCTTGAAGTCATGCCGATTCTCCTACCTCTGCCTCCCGAGTGCTGGGTTAAAGGCGTGTGCCACCACGCCCAGCTCTTATTTAATATTTTTAATGTACACCTAAATTTGATCCTTAGAAACGTCACAGCAAAAGTCATCTCTCCCTTCAAATCCCAGTGATGTAACAGAACAGTTGATATCTCAAAGATCAATGCCTGATAGAGATCCAGATACTTCCCTAAGATAACTCTCTTCCCAATGTTGCCTTGGGATTTTATAAATCTTGAACTGGTAGCATAATTGCTATGACCAAGAATAAATGAGCTGGGAAAGTAAGGGCTGGGAATGTCAACATTTCCCCATGGAACTTTGCAACAACAGTTACCACATTGTGTTGGCTGAAGAGTCACATTTAGAGATTTGGTAACCGCGATCTGAGACCATAATTTGGTAATGGAACACACTATCATGCTTACTAACCTTAGTTCTATTTCCTGTTGCAAATCCAAGCTCCTATTGATAAATCACCCTCTTTATCGAATCATAATAGTTGGCATAGAAACCGGAAGTTTTAATAGTACTCAATAATTCTATCACATGATACCAATCAAATTTAGTAACAAGTGTTTGGATTTTATTTTATTAGTCATTAAATAATAAGTTTTGTTGCATTGGAATGAGTATTGTTGGGTTTACAGAGCAGGAAATTCTTGTGAAAAGTAAAATAAGACCTTCGGTTGTGTTATAACACTACAGACAAAAGTATTTTAGGTTTTCTATTTTTATGAACTTTATTAGTCGGGGCTCTATTTATAACAAGATAAGTTTTATATTCACTAAATATATTTATGAAAAAAAATTCATGAATTCCTTTTTGAGTTACTGAAAAGCTGTGAATGAACCCTGTGCCAACTCTATACTCCACTGCAAAAAAAAAATCAATTAAACAGGTGTCAATGATCTGAGCAGACATTTCTCAGAAGACAAATGGCCACATATTTAATGTTTTTTTTTCTCAAAATCACTATTCACCAGGGCCATGCGAATCGAGACTACACTGAGATCCCATCTCAGCTGAGTGAGAATGACTAGTATCAAAACCACACACATGGTTGAGCAGGTATTACTGTAGTAAAGAATGGAGTGCATAGGGTATATGCCCAGGAGAGGTATTGCTAGGTCAAATGCAGATCTACTCCCATCTTTTTCAGGAGTCTCCATACTGAGTTCCATAGTGGTTGTATTAGTTTGCTCTCCCACCAGCAGTGAGTAGAAGTTCCTCTTTCCCCACAACCTCGCCAGCGTTTGTTGTCACTTGACTCTGATGTATGCCGTTCTGACTGGTAGGAGATGAAATCTCAGGGTTGTTTTAATTTGCATTTCCCTGATGAATAAAGATGTTGAACATCTCCTTAAGTGCGTAATGGTCTTTTCCATTTCTTTCTTTGAGAATTCTCTGCTCAATTCTCTACCCCATTTTTATTGGGATTTTTGATTTTTATTATATTTTGATTTGCTCAGTTTTTGAGTTCTTTGTGCATTCTATATATTAGTCCTTTGTCCGAGATAGGGCTGGTGACGATTTTTCCCATTGTGTGAGATGTCTATTGACTTGTTGATGGCTTCCTTGTCTGTACAGTAGCCTTTTAGTTAGGTGAGGTCCTAGTGGTTGAGTATTTATCTAATCTCCTGAGCTACCACTATCTTATTTAGGAAGTTTTTCCCTACCCCCCACAGTGATCTGTTGGCTAGGGAGACCCACCAGGTCCCCAAAATAATATAGGCCATTTACAAAACACTTGATTACCAGCCAGACCTAAAATGTAAGACACTATTGCTGAAGATAGCACAGACTGTAGCAACAGGGTATTGGGATACCATGCTGGACCCCAAAAGGAAACTAGTTTCCTCCTGGATAGCCCTCATAGTGCTGGAGAGCCCTACTGAAGCTGTTGGAAGACAGAAGACATCACCAACACTATGGATAAGCAGAAGATCCTGCAGGCTGCAAAATGAAACAGTCAGACAAGAAGTACACACTTGTGCAATAGTGGCATATAGCCTCAATAGGTAATCAGCTGTTCTCTGATTGGACTGCAGGCCCACTTATGTGGAGGGAACACATATCTGGTAATGAAAACCAAGTCAGAATCCCATGCTCAGAAAACAGTGAGCTGAAACCTCCAAAATATCCTAAAAAAAACTTTGCATACCCCTTTAGCCCAAATTGCTCTCATGCTTGTTTAAAGAATCTGTTTTATTTTACAGATGTCAGAGAAATCAGACATCAGTCTAGATCAACCAATAAGACAAGAAGATATCCAACTGCCCACAATGATACCTTCCACCTCTACCATGTCTGCCTGGGCCCAGGAGAAATTATAGAGGAAGTGACATCATGAAGACTGCTCTTAATGCTAGCCTGACAACCAGCCCCAGAGTAATAGAGACAGACACTTAGAATAATTAAAACCTATGCAAGCAGAAATCCAGAGGCCACAAAGAACTCATCACTAAATCAGACTGCTAATGGGCTTGCCATGGCTCAGGGAACTTTGTGGAAGAGGGGCCAGAAAGATTTTAAGACTCACAGAGTGGGTAGGACCACCCTGAGGCACAGTTCCCAGCTACCACACAGGGACTAACTGAGGCCTTCAAGAATCCACAGTGAATAATAAAACCCCACTGAGGAGATTCCCTGTTGCAGTCAGCATTCTACTTGCTGCGCAGAAAGAACCCAAGCAAAAGCAGCTTGTGGAGGAATGGGTTTATTAGGCTTACAGACTCGAGGGAAGACTCCACCCTGGCAGGGAAAACGATGGCATGAGCAGAGGGTGGACATCACCTCCGCCACAGCACTGAAAAGAGCGGCAGGAAGGTGTGCCAAACACTGGCAAGGGGAAGCTGGTTTATAACCCCCATAAGCCCACCCCAACAACACAGCTCTAGTGAGGTTGTAAAACCCAAACTGCCATCAGCTGAGGATAGATCAATCAGAACACGTTCATTTGTTTGTGGGGGACACCTGGATAAAACCATGACATCCCCCAAGGTAATGGGAATTGGGTTTAGGGAACAATAGTGTATAACCTGTTATAAACCTGCTACAATATTTATGAAATGCAATTTAAAAACAGAAAGATAGCAACTGCTGGTGAGAAAGGAAAGAAAGAATATGTATGTTCAGTAGGAATATAAATTGGTATATCCATTATGGAAAACAATTTTCAGCTTTATCAGGAAATTAAAAGTAGACCTGAGCCTGATGGTCAGTTTATACTTCTGGTTTCCCAGCACTTGGCATGCAAAGGCAGGATCTCAAATTCCAGGGCAGTCTGAGCTATATAGTAAGTCCCTTAATCATAAAAACAAATCAAATAAAGTAAAATAAACACAAAACTACTAGATGATCCAGTGATCTCACTACCAAGTAAATGTCAATGATTTAAATACACTACCATGTTTAGTGCAGTGCTACAGAGCCAAGGAAAAGATTTAATCTAACTGTCTACTGAGAGAATAAAATATGAAAACCTGTGATGCATGCATGTGTAGATAACATGGAATATTCAGCATAAGAAAGAATGAAGCCCTGTCATTGTGACAGGGGTCAGATTGAAGATCACTGTGTTAAGCAAAATAAGCCAGATTTAAAATTGACAAATATACATGATTTTACTTATATATAGAAGCTAAAATGTTCTTGTAGAAGTAAAATGAGATGATGATTATTAGAGTGAGGAAGAGTAGAGGAAGAGAATAGGTAAAGTTGACAAACCAGTAGAAAATTAAACTTGGACAAAAGCGTAAGTTCTAGAGTGGTAATAGTGAACAAACATTAATTATATATTTAAAATACCTAGGAGAAAGGACTTGAATATTCTCATGTAAAAATGGAACATACCTGAATTCATGGATATGCTAATTTCCCTGATTTGATAAGTACACTGATTCTGGGTCAGATAAAATTAATCTAAAATTTTGAAATAATTCTGGAATAATGATGGTCTGTCTAGACGTGAGATTTTAATTATTTTTTCTCGCCTTTTCAAAATGCCTAAATCTTAGACAACATTACCCTCAAGTACAATATATATTAATTACATATGTAATTATTATGCATATGTTGATATGTGTATATTTGTATACAGAAACACACACAAATTATATATATATATATATTAAAACAAGATAAGCTTTTACAAAAATTTGAGTAGTAAACATTAGGATCCAGAAAATATGAAATCGTTTCATGACAGATACTACCAAAACACTTTAATTAATGTGTTTTTAATGTTTATGATATATTATTATTTTCACTAAAATATTTAATGAAAAATCTATTATATATGATCCATATAGTGATACATTATAAACTTTTTTCTTTACCTAAACTTTATTACTAGTAAAAGAAAAATTAATAGTTTTTAGAATTAGTGTTATAAATCATAACCGTTACTATACAAAGAGTATAAAAATGAACAAATTTTTAATATATATTTTTAATGTTTTCTCTATCATTTTTCTAAAACACTATTTCTTCAAATACACCCTCGCCTTGTTTCCCTAGTTGATTCTAGTCATGCAAGCAAGGTGCTCCCTTCTCAGTAGGGGCTCATCTGAGAATCTGTTTCTTTTTGCAATGTGTCTTCCCTTCACTTCCTGGAGACCTCTCTTGCTTTACTTTTCAGTGGACACTAAAGGACATACATGGTGAATAGGACAGAAGACTCATACAAAGACAGTCATGGCGTGGAACTGAGGAGGAATCCCAAAGAATGAAGATTATGCAGACTGGGCATGTCATGCTGAGTAGTCAGAATTCCTTCTTGCAGTAACTTGGGAGCAAATAAACAGCTTGGAATCTGTAAATATCATCAAGCTGTGGGGTTTTCAGGGGAGGGGAAGGAGACAGTATAAATGAGGGGAGTGGGGTTAAAATAAATTGCATATAGAATGAACGTGTCCTATATGATCCACAATGACCTTCAAGGTCACCATACCTGGATATCTCAAATTGTTACCAACCCACAGTCCCTTGTCATTATATCATTACTTCTTCAGACAAGGAAATTATCATATGAAAGCTGACAAGGTAGAAACCAACTATGGCACTGGACAGAGTGCTCTACTCGGTCACATCCACCTTGTTACTACTAAGGTTTGGGAGTTGGAGTGTGAGATCATTCTAGATGAATGGAAACTAGAAAGCTAGTGCCCTCCTTCCCAAGCCCGCCTGCTCTGCTGATGGGCAGGTTGTTTATTCACTGCATGGACAACCTGGTGATTTTTAGTACCCAACAAAGGATATTGTAAAGTTTTATAGACAAAGACTGGCTTGCCAGCAAAAGAAGAAAAAAAGAAAGAAAAGAATATGAGAATGGGTATGAATGGCTGAAAGGAGGCAAAAAAAGAGGAAAAAACTGCACCAGAGCCAAAGAAGACTCAACATCACCCTGAAGGATGTAGTGAAAGTCTCAGCAGAGAGAGAGAGAGAGAGAGAGAGAGAGAGAGAGAGAGAGAGAGAGAGAGAGAACAAGAGTTGAAAGTTCAGTATTTCTCTCCCTCTGTGCTGCACAGACAGGAGGACAGAGTAAGAAGGGGTAGAGAGTAAGCATCGACCAAATTATGCAGAAAATATTTTTAAAGTTGGTAAAATTTAAGTTCAGGGAAACTGACACAGACCATTCTCACTGCATGCTGCCCTTATCATTTTCAACCAAGACAACAGTTCCTCATCACTGAGACTTGATTTAAGGTTTCCTTAAAGTACATTTATTTGTATGTCCTTCTCTGCTGTGAATGTGAATTGTGTGATCACTGTGGAATATTTCATCTATCCATTTATTTTACCACTCACATAAATTTTGAAGATTTTAAACAGAGAATGAGTCCTATGGATACATTTACAATTATCATCACATAATAAGACTCCAAGAAGTAGTTGTTTATATCATTTTTATCCTTGATTAATTCAGAGTAAGAAAGTAAGTTCAATTATAACTAACTTTGTGGAAACAGTACTATGTCAGCCTATGTAATCAACTGTAGCCAAATAATTAATTTTAATTTATAACTGCTAATTGTATTTGCACTTGGAATTAGAGAACACAGAACTTGAAGCTCTGTGCTTAAAATGTACAATCGTTAGGTGTACAATCATCTTATATCTAAATTACTCCACTCCACAAATAAAATTGAAATTATTTGATTCTATTATGCATTACAAAATTGTTATTTTATTCAGAGTTGGTCTCTTCTAGGAATATATATTTTCAAATTAACTTTATTTTTTTTTTAAATTATTTTATTTATTCATTTTCAAGCAGAGAGAGAGAGAGAGAAGAGAAGAGAGATAAGAAGAGAGAGAGAGAGAGAGAGAGAGAGAGAGAGCGCACCAGAGCCACCACCTTGTGGGTGGCTGGCTTATGTGGGACCTGGGGAATTGAACCCAGGGCCTTAGGCACTGGAGGCAAGTGCCTTAACCGCTGAGCAATCTCTCCAGCCCCTCAAATTAACTTTATTAATTTCTTTCATTGTATTTTATCCTTAAAATGTAGACTGTAGGTAAATAAAAATTATGCTTATTTATTAATTGACTTTATATTTAGTTTAACAACTCAAAAGCACACACACACACATATATATTTGCTATTCTACCAAATTCATAGTTTAAAGACAGTATTCTTGGTTTCATTTAGTAGTTATGCCTTATTTTATGATCATAGCATAGAAATTAATGCTCAAGTTGTTAAGTATATATATAACTAAAAGAATCCACAGTTTCTCCCCTCATGACTAACCATCACCGACACAGCTCTGGATTCTTCTTCCTTTTTTAAGGGCTCATGCTGGTTTTCTTCATCTTCTCAAACACAAACAAGTATGAATGAAAGGGAACAGGAACATTATATGTTCATTTTGGGATCCTGTTTTAAGGTAGATTTCTGGACCATTAGAACTATTGGATGAAAAACCAATGACTATACATAACTCCGACAATGTTTTACAAAGGGGAGGGTAGGAGGACTTATACACAATATTAACCAATAATGAGTGATATCATAAAAATCCCAATTTTCATACAGTAACCACTCAGGGAAGCTGTGTGCATAGGCAGGTAAGAGAGGCTCTGAATAGGATAGGAGGGAATAGGATAGGAGGTAGCCCAACACCAAGACAAATTGCTCTGGCCTATAACTCCCTGCCCCAGTCATTGGTTACTTCCCACACTGAGCTGTTGATCAAAGAGACCCATGAGGTCCCCAAAATAAGGTTTATGTCAAAGCACTTGAATACCCACCCCAGGCAAAAGGTAAGACCCTATTGCTGAAGATGCTACAGAGTGTTGTCACACCACAACAAGAGACCCTGCTTAATCGAGAATGGTATCCAGCCCCCAGATGGTAACATGTGCAGTGCTGGAAGGCTTACATGAGGCTAAGGGAAATTGACCAAAAATATTCTGAGAAAGCAGAGGTCATTGATATACAATACAGAAAGATGCTAGAGAATGCTGAAGACTGCTCTATGGTAGAGTCCAGTAAGCCAAGAAGTGCTCATTCATGCATTAATGGCACTAAACCTAGGCGGGTAATCAATGGCTTGCTAATAGGCTAAGAGATCCGCTCAGAGGCAGATAACCCTTAGCTAGAACTGGGATCCATGGTAAACCCATCCAAGAACCTAGGCTCCAATGGGAAACCTCCATTAACCAGAGTCTAGAGAGACACTACACTCATTAGAATCTCGCCAAATTGCCAATGTCTTATTTAACCTATACCAATCTCACTCTCCAATGGAGATTCTGTTTGTTTCAGAAGGCAGTGAGAACCATGGACAACCCATTCCCACCAACAGGACCTGAGATATTGCCTGTCACCCAGGCAGGAGATGAACCACTCCTAATTTATGATATGGAGCCCAAATGAATCCTTTCAGGAAGTGGTGAGCTGAGCAAGAGACCTACCTCCACAAGCAAGCAAGTCAGATAAACTGGGAAAGGATAATGGAGACAGAGACTGAGGATACCCAACACAATCTACAGTAGAAACCCAGAGACTCTTAAGTCCTCAACAGTAAAACAGACCTAAAACTCACCCACCAAGACTCAGGGATCTGAGTGGAAGAGGGGGCGGAAAGATTGTAAGAGCCATGGTGGGGGAAATTACCCAGAGCCATTGCATCCCCTTAGCAACAACACACACACACACACACACACATACAAACAAAAACTGGCTACCTCTTGTACAATCCATAACCCCCTATCCTATGGACTGGTCCAGCAAGCCCACTGAGGAGGGCTTTAGCGGGTTGGGGACTGGGAGGAGGGAAATGGGGTGTACCATCATAAGACTTGTTCTTGCAATGTATCTAATTATTGAAAATATATACAGAAAAAAGTAAAATTCCCATCTTATTCAAGCTAGCTTTTCTCTATTTTCCATTAAATAAATTTGCAATTGTATAGCACCCAAGATCTGGAACATAAGTCAGTCTTACCCTCTTTATCACTCCTTCACCTTATCAGCTTATTAGATCCTGCAAACTGTATCGAGTAAGCCTTATAATTCTCTAATTCAAAGCCATTCAACAAAACCTTAAACTTTCTTTTTTGATCGAAATTCTCTTGCTATTCTGTGATGTATCTCAACACCACAATCACATTCTCCACAGTGTAATAATTTATGGTTTTAATTTTGTAATATCCTTGTTTAAAATAATGAGAATAACGAGTGAAGAAAAGTAAACAAAATAAGCTAAAACCCAACATCACATCAAACCATTTAAGAACGTGAATTCCAAAATTGACTGTAAGATCATAGATCTAAGTTCTTCCATAACTTTGATAAAATCACCTAGTCTTAAGTTTTTCTCTGGCTTATGTGGGTCCTGGGGAATTGAACTGGGGGCTTTAGGTGTTCATAAGGCAGGGAGATGGCTCAGTCCATAAAGTGCTTGCTTGCCTTGAATGTATCAAGACCTCCAGGTCAGCCTGGCCATACCTCAAAAAA
>PVHP010013449.1:0-40960 GCA_004024765.1 Zapus hudsonius | reverse complement strand
TGAGTTCCTTGAACACATTTGTGATGACTGATTTAAAGTTTCTCTCTATTAAATCTACTTACTATCTAGTACCCCTGATGGAAACTAGTTTCTCCAGAATGCTTTTTAAAAATCATTTAATATACTTATTTATTTAAGAGAGGGGGGGGGAGGGAGGGAGAAGAATGGGTATGCCAGGGGCTGCAGTCACTTCAAATGAACTCCAAACACATGTGCATCTGGCTATATGTGGATACTGGGGAATTGAACATGGTTCCTTCTGCTTTGCAGGCAAATGCCTTAACCACTAAGGCACCTCTCCAGCCCTGAAAACATTTTTTCTTTCTTTTTTTAATATATATATATATATATATATATATATATATATGTACATATATATATGTACATATATATATTAACCATAATGAGTTACATTATTTAGTGGGCAAGCAATGAGTTGTAATCCCCAATTCCCCAATGCTCCCCCTCCCCATCCCCAATCAGCTGGATATCCTCTTCTGTGGGTCGTCTGGATCAGTCCTTGTGGCAGGGGACCATGGATAGCCTAGTACTCAGCCTGGTTCTCCTGGCCCAAGTGTGTTGTTACTGAGGGGTGTCATGCCTCTGGATGGTCTCCCCCACCATGGCTCTCACAATCTTTCCGCTCCCTCTTCCGCTCAGTTCCATGAATCGTGGTGGGTGAGTATTAAGGCTGCTTTAATGTTGTGCGCTTAGGGGGCTTTGTGTTGAAAACTGTTGGTTTCTGTTACCCTGCCTTATTCTGTGTTGATTGAATGGCTGTGGCTGTGGGTCCCTTGTTCATCCCGTCATTCTCTGCAGGGCTCCATATGGATTTTCCACGGTATGACTGTGGTGGCTCATCTCTTGCCAGAATCTCTACTATCGGCCTACAGTCGGTTGGTAGGGTTAGATGGGCCACAACTCTCTTGTTGCATCCTGAAAAATACAAACACAATCTCCATCGGAGTGTGAGGTAAGTATAGGTTAACAAATATACACAATTCTGGATTACCTAGATTCTATTTTTAGTAGCCTCTCCGTCAATCGGTCCCATAGTGCATCTTTTCTTGGGAGCCCAAGAGTACGGGATCCGGTGCATATCGCACTGATTCCCCAGTTCCAGTCATGGGCTTCCCCTCACTGAGTGGAATATTTGACCTAATTTAAAAGTTGTTGATTGTCTCCCCCAGGCCCAGGCTCCTCTATTGCAACAGTGCTCCTTTCTTGGTTCACTGTTCTCTCCCAGTAGAAGGTGTGGTCAGCCTACTCATGGCCGTAGTCTGTGTTTCATGCCAGTGATCTCTGTTTACTCCAGCATCATTGATAAGCTTCTCCTGGCAGCTTGTGCATTGCCTTCTAGCACTGCATTAACTACCATCTGGGGGATGGATACCATTCCGGACCTTGAAGGGTCTCTTGATGCTGATCGATGGCATCCTGTGGTTTTTTCAGCAACAGGGTTTTGCCTCAGGCCTAGGGAGGTCATTCAAGAGCTTGACAGAATTCTGTCTTGTTTTTGGAACCCCATTGATTACTTTGGTCAACTGCTCAGTGAGGGAGGGAACCGGTGGCTGGGATCAGGGGTTGTCACACTGATCAATTATTCATAGGTTTAGATTCTCTCCCCTACTACTCATGGCCCCTCTTGCCAGTCGACACCCACTACTTGCTCTCTATGTTACAGTATGCTTGTGAGGATTTTATGTTTTTTGAACCTAATTTGGTTCAGCCTCATGGTTAAGCCATTCCCCTCCCCCCATCCCTTACCCCTCATTCATAACCTCTCACTTCTTTCTACTAGTCTGCATAAATAAAATGGTCATCCTGATTAAGGACCGCATATGAGGGAGAATATGCGGCATTCAATTCTCTGTTCTTTTGAGTGTTCGCTTAGTAAGATCTGCTCAAAGTCAGACCATTTTTTTCCTAAATTTCAATATTTCATTTTTCCTTTCAGCTGAGTAAAATTCCATCGTGTAAATATACCACAGTTTCGCTGTCCATTCCTCCATGGATGGGCATTTGGATTGATTCCAATTCTTGGCTATTATGAATTGAGCTGCTATAAATATAGTTGTACAAATGTTTCTGCACCGAGATATGACATCTTGTGGATAGATGCAGAGGGATAACTGGGTCCATTGGTAGTTCTATGTCCATTCTGCTCAGAAGTCTCCACACTGCTTTCCATAGTGGTTGAACAAGTTTTCAATCCCACCAGCAGTGAATGAGGGTTCCTTTTCCCCACATCCTCGCCAGCAACGATTGTTGTTGGTTTTCATTATGATTGCCATTCTGACTGGGGAAAGGTGGTATCTCATTATCATTTTGATTTGCATTTCCCTGATGCTTAAGGATGCTGAGCATTTCCTCAGGTGAGAGAGCGCTATTTGTGTTTCCTCCTCTGTGAATTCTCTGTTGAGTTCAGTGCCCCAATTTTTGAGGGGCAATTTTGGTTTTTGTTATTAATATTTTTGAGTTCTCTGTAGGTTCTGGAAATTAGGCCTCTGTCTGAGTTGTAGCTGGTAAAAATCATCTCCCAGTTTGAAGGGGGTCTATTGACTCTGAGAATGATATTTTTGTCTGTACAGAAGCTTTTGAGCCTGATTAGGTCCCATTGGTTAAGTGACTGTTGCACTTCCTGGGCTACTGGGGATTTGCTCAGGAAGTTGTTCCCTACTCCTATCTCATGTAGGGTTCCTCCTCCTTTTTCTTCCAGGGTATTTAGGGTTGTATGGTTAATATTGAGGTCTCTGATCCATTTGGAGTTGATCTTTGTGCATAGTGAAAGGAGTGGGTCTATTTTCATTTTTTTCCACGTGTTTATCCAATTTGTCCAGCACCATTTGTTGAAGATGCTATCTTTGGCCCAGCATACATTGTTGGCACCCTTGTCAAAGACTAAGAAGCTTAAGTTACTTGCATTAAAGGGTGGGTCTTCAATTCTATTTCACTGGTCAGGCTGTCTGTTTTTCTGCCAATACCATGCTGTTTTAGTTACTATGGCTTTGTAGTATGTTTTAAAGTCAGGTATGGTGATACGTCCTGTGTAATTTTTTTGCTCAGAATAGTTTTAGCTATTCGAGGTCTCTTACCCTTCCAAATAAATTTTGAGATTATTTTTTCAATGTCTGTGAAGAAGGAGGTTGGGATTTTTAATGGCATTGTGTTGAATCTGTAGATTACTTTTGGCAGGATTGCCATTTTCACTATATTGATTCTCCCTATCCATGGAATGTCTTTCCATCTCATCACATCCTCCTCTATTTCCCTCTTGAGTGTTTCAATATTTTCCTTATATAAGTCTTTCACTACCTTGGTTAGTGATATTCCCAGGTATTTAATTTTATTTAAGGATATAGAGAACAGGACAGTTTCTCTGATGTATTTTTCTGAATGCTTGTCTTCTGTATATAGAAAGGCTACTGATTTTTGTGTGTTAATTTTGTATCCTGCCACTCTGCTGAAGGCATTGATCACCTTCAGGAGATTACTAACACTCTTCTTTGGATCTGATATATAGAAGATCATGTCATCTGCAAAGAGGGATAGTTTGACTTCTTCCTCTCAGTTTTGTATCCCTTTTATGGTGTTCTCTTGTCTTATAGCTTGGGCTAGAACTTCAAGCACTATGTTAAATAGCAGTGATGAGAGTGGACATCCCTGTCTTGTTCCTGAGTTGAGGGGGAACTCCTTGAGTCATTCCCCATTGAGGATCATGTGTGCTTTAGGAGATCTGTATATAGACTTTATCATGTTGAGGTATAGGCCATCTATGCCTATTCTTTCCAGGGTTTTGAACATGAAGTGATGTTGAATTTTGTCAAAAGCCTTCTTTGTATCAATTGAGAAGACCATGTGGTTTTTGCAGATGAGTTTGTTAATATGGTGAATTATATTTATCGACTTTCGCATGTTGAACCATCCCTGCATCCCTAGGATGAAGCTGACTTGGTCAGGGTGAATTAGAGTCTTGATGTGGGTTTTGAAAACCATTTTTCATGTTATACTTTTCTGTTAATTTGCATGTCTTGTAATTTTTTGGTTGACAACTAAGTGCTTTAAACAATATGTTATAGCACTTCTGGATTCTTCCCCTCAAGGACAAGTATATAACTAGGGCCCTCTCATTCCTTCTGAGCCTGACAAAATCCTGCATATTTGTGCTGCACTCCAGATTCCTTTAATATTATGAAGCTTTTCAAAGTTTCATTCCCCAGATGACCCTTTAAATCTTTGATTGGTGTGTAATGGTTCTAGTGGAGCCCACAGCCACAGCCATTAAATCAACACAGGATTATCCAGTGGAACAGAAACCAACGATTTTCGACACACAGACCCCTAAGCTCACAACCTTAAAGCAAACTTATTACTCATCCACCACGACTCAGGGAACTATGCGGAAGAGGGGGCGGAAAGATTGTGAGAGCCGTGGTGGGGGAGACTATCCAGAGGTACGGACAGGAGAACCTGGCTGATTACTAGTCTATCCATGGTCCCCTGTCACAAGGACTGATCCAGACGCCCCATAGAGGAGGTTATCCAGTTGAGGGGGGAGGGGAGGGCAGTGGGGAATTGGGGATAACAACTCATTGTTTGCCCACTAAATGTTGTAACTCATTATGGACAATAAAAAAATTAAAAAAAAAAAGAAAAATGGTGACATTTGTAATAGTTTCATTCAGATGCCCACCATAAATTCTTGTATTTTGAAAGCCTGGTCTCCAGCTGGTGGCAATGTGGGAGGTAGAAACTTGTTGGAGGAGGTGTGTTGTTGGAGGTGATAGCCAGTTCCCCCTGCCCAGAGATTGGCTCATCCTCCTGCTGCTGATTTCCACCTACTGTGGCAGAGGTAATGTCCAGCCTCTACTCATGCCAAGTTTTCTGCCATCATCATGAAGCTTCCCCTCAAGAGTGTAAGCCAACATAAAAATTTTACTCTCATCATCTGTTGAGTTGAGTGCTTTGTCCCAGCAATGACAAGGTATCTAAAACAGTTTTCTTTTCTTTTTTTTTTTTTTTTTTTTTGCCAAAATCACATTCATCGCCCTTGGAGTAAGACATTTCCTATCTTCCCAATTGGACCAGCCTCTCTGTCAGCCTACTATAGCACAGGGCTAGGAGCATGGATCAGAACATTCCCAAGTTGAAAGGCTATGGGCCACGTTCATCCTACTAATTTTTTGAGAAGTACTTTTCAATTTATTGTGTGATTTTTGCTAATTCATAATTCTAAAATAGCTTTCTTTGATAATTTAATAGTTTTATTAGAGCTTTCATTTCATCTTATTTTATTCCTTTGGTGCCCAGTGTTGAACCCAGGGCCGCATTCACACTGAGAACATGCTTACCACTGAGGTAAACCTCCATTATTAAATTTTAAAAAGAGATTTGCAGGTATCATCACTTTCAAATTCTGGAAGTCACATCCCTACTGTTGTAGTCAACCTTCTCTGTTGCTGCACAAAAAGAACCTGAGCAAAAACAGTTTGTGGAGGTATGGGTTTATTTGGCTTACAGACTCAAGGGGAGACTCCATCATGGCAGAGAAAACAATGGCATGAGCGGAGTGTTGGACGTCACCTCCGCCACAGCACTGCAAACAGTGGCAGGAAGTTGTGCCAAACTCTGGCAAGGGGAAGCTGGTTTATAACCCCCATAAGCCCACCTCCAAAATTACAGCTCCAGTGAGGTTCTAATTCCCAAACTGCCATCAGCTGAGGATTGATCACTCAGAACACATTCATTTGTTTGTGGGGGACAACTGGATCAAACCATGACAGTTCACCCCTGGCCCCCACAAACTGATAATCATACATGATGTAAATACAATGTGTTCAGCTCAACTCTTAAGTCCACACAGCTTTAAACTGAGCCATAATACTAAAAATTAAACCGATAATGGCACAGAACATTCACACTGCAAAAGATAACATGAGGCATGGCAAAAACAGATTGAACCACTACAGGATTTAAAGCAAGCAGGGCAACGTCCATCTCTACCTCCAAGTTCAATAATTCTAATAAGTCTCTTGGAGATTCAATTTCGCCCCTCTAGCTTGGCTACTCAGTCCGGGAAACCTTCCAGTGCTAGCAGCTCACTTTGGCAGCCATCCATAGTCCTGGAATTCACTGGGTCTCCATTGCAACCCATAGTTCATCCTCATGGATCGATTGGCCTCCATGCAGGCAATCCAGCACACCTGCTTCACACTGCTGATGGCCATTTTTCAAAAGCAAAACTGTGTTGCAAATCCAATGATAGTCTCTTCATGCATTTGCTATACTCCACAGAACCAGGAAAAAAACATTCAGGCCCCTTACTTCAAAGAATCCGCATTCTTCCTGTTGTTCCAATGCAGACCACCTGGCCCAATCTCAATGGTTGTATTCTCTCAAACAATTGCAGCTGAATGGGCAGCAGTTTTGCCCCAAAGATTTCATTTCTTTCTGTGCCATCTCCATCTGCTCACACCAATCCATCTTTACATAAAGCAACCCTGCACAAGTTCTCAGGACACAGGCAGGCAGAATGCAGCAAGCCTCTCACACAAACTGCTTCTGGCACAGTCCTCACGAAGTACTTTGTCACCTTTGTAAGCCAAACCTCACAGTCCATAGTTCTTATTACATTCAGGTCATTTAACTCTGACCAGAATGGTTCATCAAGCCTGAGCTAACAGCACTGTAAGGCATCTCTCAGGATAAGGTTTCAAGTCCTTCCACATTCAGATCATTTCCAGAAGTCCAAAGCCACAAGATCAGGGTTCTAGCAGCAACAGACCCCATTCCTGGTACTAAATCTGTTGCAGTTAGCATTCTAGTTGCTGCACAGAAAGAACCCAAACAAAAGCTTCTTGTGGAGGAGTGGGTTTATTTGGCTTATGGACTCAAGGGGAGACTCCATCATGGCAGGGAAAACAATGGCACGAGCAGAGGGATGGACATTACCTCTGACACAGCATTGCGAACAGCAGCAGGAAGGTGTGTCAAACACTAGGAAGGGGAAACTAGCTTATAACATCCATAAGCCCACCCCCAATAACACAGCTCCAGAGAGGTTGTAAAACCCAAACTGCCATCAGCTGAGGATCGATTAATCAGAACACATTCATTTGCTTGTGGGGGACACCTGGATCAAACCATGACACCTACCTTCACATTCTTTTTTTTTATTACTATTTGAGAGAGTGTGAGAGAGAAAGAGACAGAGAATGGGCACACCAGGGCCTCTAGCCACTGCAAACGAACTCCAGACACATGTGCCACCTTGTGCATCTGCGTTTACATGGGTACTAGGGAATTGAACTCAGGTCCTTTTGCTTTACAGGCAAGTGCCTTAACCACTGAGCAATCTCTCTAGCCCACATTCTTTTTATTTCAATGTGTGTGTGTGTGTGTGTGTGTGTGTGTGTGTGTGTGTGTGTGTATTCAAGTGTGTGTAGGTGTGTGTCCACATGTGTATATGGAGGCCAAAGAACAACCTCAGGTGTCGTCCTAAGCAATACAGTTCAGCATTTTATGAGATAAGGTCTCTCATTGTCCTGGAGCTCACCAACTAGGCCACACTAGCTAACCATCTCCACCTCCTCAGTACTGGGATTACAGGCATATGCCACCACATCCAGCATTTCTTAACATTTTTATTTATTTATTTATTTATTTATTTATTTATTTCGAGAGAATAGGCACTCCAGAGCCTCCAGCCACGGGAAACAAACTCCAGACACATGTGCCACTTTTGCATCTGGATTTACGTGGGTTCTGGGGAATCAAACTCAGGTCTTTCTGCTTTGCAGGCAAATGCCTTAATTGATAAGCCATCTCTCCAGCCCCCACATCCAGCATTTTTACAAGGGTACTGA
The DNA here is from genome assembly GCA_004024765.1 of Zapus hudsonius. Taxonomy (NCBI): domain Eukaryota; kingdom Metazoa; phylum Chordata; class Mammalia; order Rodentia; family Dipodidae; genus Zapus; species Zapus hudsonius. The sequence goes on along the minus strand of PVHP010013449.1, from coordinate 33,095 downwards.
GGATCAAACTCAGGTCCTCATACTTGTTAGACAATCACTTTACACACTGAGCCATCCCACCAACTCCTCCCCACTCCTTCATATTCTGATAGCATCTTTTTCAAAAGCATTATTCCCCTTGTAATAAAATGCTTTTTATCAGTTTTTGAAATTTAGAATTGTGCTTTGGAATTCTACTTTCTGTCCCTTCTCTATTACTTCTTATCCTCTCATTGTTCTCTCCCCTTTTTCTTCTCTCCTTTTCCCTTCCTCTCCTTTTTCCTATTATTCTCTCTCTCTATCTATCTATATACATATCTTGCTTTCTTTTCTATTTTCTCTGTGAATAACCACCATGCCACAGTGATTATTATGATGGTTATTGAAATTACATGAATGATCCTGAGCAAGGGGCACAAAGCAGAACAATCTCCAATGGTAAGTTTTAGTTAAAGATAAAAACTGCTAAGATAAAAGGAAATGAAAAAAAATCCAAATGTTGCATACAACAAACCTATGAATATATGTATTCAGTGATTCCTTGCTCTATAAGAATCTTGCCATTGCTCTAACTAAGAAGTTACCAGGTTTTGGGGTGTTACTAAATAATTACCAGCTGTACCTCTCTTTGAGTCACATTAGCCATTTTTATTTCTAGAAGATGTGTTATACAGCTTATTTTTTTTGTTTGTTTTTTTTCAAGTTATGGTCTCACTCTAGCCCAGGCTGACCTAGAACTCACTCTGTAGTTCCGGACTGGCCTCAAACTCACAGCAGCCCTCCTACCTCTGCTTCCCAAGTGCTGGGATAAAAGGCATGTGCCAGTACACCCAGCCTAAATTAATTTTATATAATGTTTGGGATATTATTATGGCTTGGATCTTATGTGTCCAAAGATCTTATATATCTATATGTTAAAGGTTTGGTTTCTAACTTGGCGTTATTGGGAAGAGTTATGGTTTGAAATGTGAAATGTCCTTCACAGGCTTATGTGTATTAACACTTGGTCCCTAACTGGTGGCACTGTTTTGGAAGGTAATGGAACTGTTAGGAGATGATTCCCAGCTTAAAGAAGTGGGTCCTGAGAAGTGGAACTTGAGATTTATAGGCCATTTCCACTTCCTGTCCAAGTTATCTGCTTCCTGACTGGTGAATGATATAACCAGTGACCTCACACTCCTACTGTGTGCTCTTGTAGTCTTGTCTTCCCCACCAAGATGGACTACGCACTCCCAAAGTGTGAGCCAAAATCACCCTTTCTCCCTTTAGTTGCTTTTTGTTAGGTATTTGGTCAAAGTGGTAAGAAAAGTAAAATATGAAAAATAACTGAAACTTTAATTGGTGGGGCCTAGCAGGGGCATACCCTCAAGTGACTCCAACCCTTTCCTTTTTCTCTCTTTCATTTCCTGGCTATGAGTTGAACAGTTTTGCTCTGTTGTGCACTCCTGCCAAAACAAGCAGGCCAACCAATCATGGATGAAAACTTTTAAAACTATGAACCAAAATAAACCATTTCTCTTTATAAGTTGACTCTCTCAGATAACTATTATGAAACAGAAAGCTAATTAACACAAGTAGGAATCATCATTTTTTTCCATAGGCTATCTATATTCATGACTTTTCCCATTGCTGTGGCAAAATACCTAACCAAAACAAGTTAAGGAAGGAAGGATCCATTTTGTCTCACACTTCCAAGGTACAACATGGTGGAGAAGTCATGGCAACAAGACTTGATGAATTTTGTCACATTACATCCACAAGCAGATGGAAATGAATACTGATTCTCAGCTCACCTCTCTTTTATTCAGTCCAGGACTCTCACCCATGGAATGGTACTGACCACATTGCATGGGTCTTCCAATCTCAACCCAATTTGGTAATTTACTGACAGACATGCCCAGAAATTTGTTTCAATGGTGATTCTAAATCCCATCAGGTTAACAATCAAGATTAAACACCAAGATATTCAATTGTATCAGCATCATTTATTGAAAGGACTGCTATCTGTATATTAAATTGCAAAAAAAATTCCTTCTGAGAAAATCAGTTTATCATGTAATTGTGAATACAAGTGTCAACTCTCCGGTTCTGTTCAACTGACCTACATGTCTATCCCACGCCAATACCAAATTGTCTTGATTATAGTTGTAGAATAAGCCTATGAAACAGGTAGCATATTTCTTCCAATTCTATTGTTCTTCTTCAAAATATCTTGGCAATTCAACTTTCCCTGCTTTTCCATATAAATTTGAAATCAGCTTGTCAGATTATTCCTGAAGGTTTATTGGAATTTTTCATTTTTATTGGGATAAAATTTTGCAACAGTGCTGGGCCTGGTGGCACATGCTTTTAATCCCAGCACTCGGGAGGCAGAGGTAGGATGATTGCCATGAGTTCAAGGCCACCCTGAGACTACATAGTGAATTCCAGGTCAGCCTGGACTATAGCGAGACCATAACTTGAAAAAAAAATATTTAAGCTCAAAAAACTAAAATATTTTACCTCGAAAAACTAAAAAAAAAAAATTGCAACAGAAAAATCTTCTTTTTAACCATTGTATGTGTGTGATTCAATAACATGCATTACTTTGATCTGTAAGTCAATTTGGTGGTGGTGGTGAAGCAACACGACACATTGTGACATGAAAACAGAAGGGAGGTTATGGGGTGGAATAGAGGGGTATAAGGAGAGGAGATGACAGGGGGAGGAAAAGCAACAAAACAAATTATATGTGAAAATGCCATAATGAATTAATTAGCAAAATTAAAAAACCAATTTGGGAAGATCTAACTTCATAACAATATTGAGCCTTCAATTTATGTTCTCTGTATATCTTTCCATTAATTTTGTATTCATTGGCTTTGTTCACTAGTTTTGACCATTCTGAACTTGTACATGTTATTCATGTTTTTTTTGTTATTGAAAAATATTAATTTTATTTCAAAGTATAATTGTCATGGCTGGAATATGGTTACCTTTTGAATTTTGACTTTGCATCCTGAAAACTTAGTAAACTCACATACTGGTCCTGTTATCTTTTTATAAAATACTAGAGACTCTTTTCTTTCTCTCCTTTCTTTCCTTTCTTCCTTCTTTTTTCTTTTTCTTAGAGATAGCCTTGCCTAGAACTCACTATGTATCCCATATTGTCTTCAGACTTGTATCTATCCTCCTGCCTTAGCCTTCTGCTAAGTAATTAATTCTACCTTCTACCTAAGTAATTAATTATGCAATCTATAAGTGGAGATCACTGTACTTCTTATTTTTAATCTAGGTGAATTTTCTATTTTCTTTCATGAATTATGGTATAGCTAAGACCTTCAATGTTTTATTCAATAGAAAGATTTATCGTGGACAGTTCACTTCATTGTTCCCAATTACAGAAGAAAAATACTTATGTTTACCAGAGTATGTTAGCTGTAGTTTTTTGTTTTGTTTTGTCCACTGTGTAGTTTTGGCTAATATTGAACTTCTGGCCTTCCTCTGCCTCTCTCAAATGATGGGATAATAGGCTTGCACCACACCTGACTTGAGTTTTTATAGGTGGCTTAAATTGAAAAAAGTTCTCTTTATTTCCTAGTTTTTTGAAAAGTTTCTATTATAAATGATGAATTTTGTCAAAACCTTTTTATATATCTCTTCAGGGTGTCATACAGTTTTTCAGTTTGTTGATATAGGGAATTACATTTATGGAGACAAAGGGTTGATAAGAAACAAGCTCTACATTAAATATAAGTTGCATAAATGTCGATTAAAATCCAATTTGTTTAGTGTATAAAAAAATCAACTAGAGCCAGGCGTGGTGGCTCATGCCTTTAATCCCAGCACTCAGGAGGCAGAGGTAGGAGGATCACTGTGAGTTTGAGGCCAACCTGAAACTGCATAATGAATTCCAGGCCAGCCTGGGCTACGGTGAGACCCTACCTCGAACCCCCCCCCCCCGCCAAAAAAAATAAACTAAACTCCATTCTGTCTATAGGAAACCCATTTCAAATATAATATAGATAGATTAAATGCAAAAGAAAGAAAAATATTTAGCATGCAACACTGTAGCTACAGTAGTGCAATCAGTTAGTGCATGGTAATTATAACATTCAACAGTAACCCAAAGAAAACAAAAGCAACTATAGTGATGTTTGAGAAATTTGATTTCAGGATAGATTTCCTGGTATTTACAAAGTGGATATTCCAGTCCCAGGCTCCTATAGGCAGGAGATGCGAAAGAGGTCTCAGAAAAATATCAATAATCCTAATCCCCCCAGAGAAAAAAATTATGTGCAGGAAGATTACCAAGTCAAGGGTGAGTTGCAGAAATCCCTACTTGAGTCTGTCTTACTTTTGAGACACACACAAACTGCTGCTGGTCTGGGGAGAGGTTTATAGGAGGAACTTGAGCATGGAAGATGGCTGAGCATGGATGAGCCTTACTTGGATCTACCTTGCTCCAAGAGGCACAAGACTGCACTATGTGTCCCTAGATGGGGGGAGGAGAGGAGACAGGGAATTCAGTCCCTGACTCCTGTAGGCAGCAGATGGGACAAAACCCTAATATCCTCCCCCAAATCCAGACTTGGGGGATGTCCACCCCCACTAGAAGATGGGGGACTAAATCAGGCACATAGTAACCCTAGACTCTTCTTTCTGCCTCCATTTTGTTTCAGATGGCACAATCTGCCTCCGAGGCCACCGCTAAAATAGATCTTTGATCCAAAATTTAGCTGTAACAGGGCTTTATTAAACATTGCTAACAACACCAAAAATAACAGACAAAACAAGTAAACCATTTGAACTGATTCTAAAATATGTCTACTTGGTGTCAAGATTAAAATTCAGTTCACTGATGTTAATTTGTTCATGGTATTTTAATGGTGTAGGGGCATAGACCCTTAATAGACTTGACTTCTGGTGGAACGTACAAAGTGGCAAAAGCTTATTATATAACTAAGATTCAGCACCCCTCATATAGATGAGATCATTGTACGGAGTGCACCTGTGTGTGCACTCCTTATATAAGCACCCTTATATAAGCTGGAATAAAGAGCTCAGCTCAGCTCTGCCCTGCTTTGCATTGCAACTGATGTCTGCAATTGTCTACTCCATGAACCTTCTTCCAGCTGTGCTCACCTCCTCCACAAATTCCCCTGGAGCTGTCTGCTCCCGACAAATGGTTATATGTTGCTTTGCCTGCATAAGCTTTATCTATGTTAACAGTCATGGGTAAAACATAGAATTGCTTTATGTTAATCAAAGTGCCTCTAACATACATCAAATTAATTGCTTTACAAGATTAAGCCAAAAGCATTGCTTGTGCAACAGTGTTTTCTTTTTTAAGAGTTATATTAGAACCACACTGTTTTAGTTCAGCAATGGGCAGGTTCTTTTCTATTGATACGTGAAATCAAATAGTTTTATCCAAGGTTTTACTTAGGTAGTTGTCTCAATTTTGACTTTTCAAGTTAATTGCTTATAACACTCAAGCCATACCCCCTCATGGGAACAGCCTCATGCTCAAGTGATCATTGTCTGAGAAAAATGGTCTCAAGCTCCAATGTTGTTTCCAGCCTTCTCTGGGTAATTGGTACCCACACAGGTCCACAGACTATCCAAGAATGTTTTCAAATACAGATGCTAAGATTCTGTACTGCCTTGTCTTTCCGTGGCATACCATTTTTAAGTCAAATCAATTGATTTAGATTTTCTGTTAAGAATATGGTTTCCAAGACTGTTAATATGCTCTGCCTATACTTATAACTGTTAGATACTTAAAAGGATAAGATATTCCTGCTTTTCTCTTCAGATATGGCCTACACTGTCACAGGACAACTAAACAAAGATGTTAGATAGAATACTTTAACCTTTGTGCCATTCTTTAACTAGGTCTGTTTCACTAATTAGATGTGTTATATATCCACAGACTTCCTTAAGGCTGGTGTAACTTTTTAAGTGCTTTAATAACCATATATAGAAGCTAAAGCCAACTGGAGACTCCAGAGCTAAAAAGACCAATATTTTGGCCCCTGCTCTCAAGTCAGAAAGGCCACAAAAGCCAGGTGTGGTGGTACACACCTTTAATCCCAGCACTCAGGAGGCAGCAGTAGCACAGGAGGATTGCTGTGAGTTTGAGGCCACTCTGAGACTACGTAGTGAATTCCAGATCAGTCTGGGTTACAGCGATACCCTACCTTGGAAAAAAAAAAAAACGAAAAACAAAAAGGCCACAAGAGATGACAAGACACTTTTAGTGTGTTCTACGCCTCTGGTAAGTCACCTGTCTTCTTGAGCTGGGAGGACAAAGAGACCCAGGGGCTGGACTCAAAATCAATGTATAAACTGCAAGAGGAGAGTCAAAACAGAGGAAAAAGTTGGTCCCCCAGACTTCACCAAAAGCCACTTGATCAGCATAGCCCTGACTTGTCCCAGCAGATAACAACAATACTGAGAGGTCCATAGAGCTCCTCCTACACCACTTAGAGTCTCTCTTGGAGAGCCACTATTGACCCTCAAAAGTAGATATCTGATTAAATTTTGGTAACTGCTTGGTCTTAAACACTCAAAGAGAAAAGAGTAACAACAAACAAATAAAGGGGTGCCTCAAATATTGTATGGACAACCATTTCCCACTAGGGGTTTTCTTCTGGTTTAAAAAAAAAAAAGAAACTGCTGTTTGGATTCGAGTCAACAGACTATAACCAGGATTCATCACTCTGAGTCAAGCCTCAGAGACCATTAAAAAAAGCCTTAAACAGGAACCAAATAAACCATACATAGACAGATAAGTATGCTCTCTCTCCCTTCATAAAATATGCCATGTGTTTCTCTCCTTGCTGTTGTTCAGCTTTTCCTTTCTACCTGCCCATACTCAGGATGAAAACTAATTCCTTGTACTGGCCCAAAAATATATACAAGATAGCAATCAGACCAACTGCTGGGTTTTTGGGATTCTACCCACTTCCAACACCTCTGGACTTTCATGGTGGGTATCTCTTCTTCGAGGAGAGATGACTGGAACAAATTACAAGTATATATTAATCAGGAGAGAGCTAGCTATCCCATCTTAACTCAGGTTACTAGATGGGATGTTTCTCAATGGCCTATTCATTCTACCAGAAATGAACATGGACACAAAAAGAGCTTTTCTTTTCTTCTTTCATTCTTTCTTTCTTTCTTTTTTTTTTTTTTTTTGGTTTTTTGAGGTAGGGTCTCGCTTTAGTCCAGGCTGACCTGGAATTCACTATGTACTCTCAGGGTGGCCTTGAACTCACAGAGATCCTCCTACCTCTGCCTTCTGAGTGATGCAAAAAGAGTTTTTAAAAGTGGGAAACCAACAAAGACCTACTAAGATATGTTGGGTCCCCCTCTAGTACTTCTAGTCCCACGATCATAAATATCAAGAGGGTTGTTTTTAAATCTGGAATACATATATGTGGATGACTGATCAAAGTTTGCTTAAGTCAAAAGGTTCCTTTATGCTGGGAGCAAAGAAATTATATTCATTTAAACTATCCCAGTGTGACAGTCAGGTGTGTATTGGGTCCCCTTCCAGCCCCTCCCTTTGAATGGGAGGTGTCTAGTTAGAGCTACAACCTAGGTGCCAAAACTGATTGGTCAGATATGAACCAATCAGCTGTCCCTCTAACTCACCTGGGGAGGACTTAAAACTAGCTTCCCTAGAGGAAGTAGGCCTCTTCTTCACACACATGGCAACGGAGTAGGACGACTGCTGACCCAGGCCTCAGTGAGGTAAGGCCTGTACCCCTACCCCGCTGGGGTAGGGGGGCAGGCTCCAGACCTTTTCTCTCATGAACCTCTCTTTCTCATAAAGGGAGCTTTCTGTTATCTTTTCTTGGGCTGTTTAACTAAATAGTAAAAGCTCTGTGAACTCTGACACATGTTTTCCCCACACTGGTGGCAGGAAAACTCTGTAACTTCCCACATGATAACTGGGAAATTTCCCCATCCAACTCCCCTTTTCCTGATCTACTAAATTAGAATAAATGTATAATTAAAATTTAATTCTGTCCCTGTGTACAATTCTTTGGCATTAGAGGCCAAGAACTCGGAGTAGGAGGAGGGGGAAGGGAGGATTCCAAAATTCTCTGCCTCTCCCCACGTTGCTTACAATTATTAATTAGCAGCAACCCGTATCACCAGTAATGTTTGTTACCTAGGATGGGTCCCTTCTGATTTATGTCAAAACATTATCCTCCAATCATCTGACTTTTCCTGATTATTCTGTTAATGTTTCATCTACTTTACAAGATATACAGGAATAGATTCAGACCATGTCAGACACTACTGTACCATTTGGTGGACAGTTCTATAAGTGGATCTCAGAATTTTCATGGTGAAAAAAGATTATACCTAATATAATCTTAACAATTATTTTGTTAATCTTGGGACCTTGTATACTCAATTGCTGTTTTTGTTGGGTCCCAGCCTGACTGAATATCTGTGAGCTAAGTTTTAGAATGTGATGTGTGGCAGGATGAGAGCCAAGAGCATGGTAGCTCATGCCTTTTGATCCTAGCACACCTGTGCCCTCAGGAGGTAGGGGGGATGGCTGACAGCCCTAAATCCTGTTTACAAGTGCTAATAAGCTTTGCTGGCTGAGTTCCTGTAGCCTTTTTCCTGTTTTCTGAGCCCCCTTGTGAAAGAGATAAGGCTATGCAATGCATCCTTGGATTGTATATAAGGTTGGATGCTGAAGTAAAGTTTTGAGATTTGCTGGGACACTTCTCCCAGCTGCGAGTGTGTGAGTCTCTTGCTGTGCGCGTTCACCTTTCCCCATGGAGCCTGTCTCCTGCTGGCCAGTGAGACAGGATCACAGGGGGCCAGGGATCTGTGATTGACTCTCCCCCTACCCAACATCTGGTACCCAAACATGGACTTGAAGATTGGTAAGAGAACCCCTCTGTGTTTTCTGTTCTCTCTTCTTCCCCACCCGACTGGTTTGTCTTGTAGGCACACTGTTACTTTTGGTTCAATCTGCTTGTCCGGCACATCTAAAGACATGGAGCCAGGGGTGCATGTCCCGATAGTGCTATCTCAGTACCAAGACACCGTGTGGGCATATGGTAGGGCCTAAAGAACCTCAGAAGTCCCCCACTAAGCACAAGACACTTGGCTCTGCAAACACCTCTGTTCTGCCTTTTCCTTTCACTGTCCGTCCTCCTGTGGGCTTCCTTCATGGCTGTGAGACAACTGAAGTCTTTTGCCTGGGGCTACTCTCCAGGACTGACTGAAGGTCTCTGGCTCTCTGTTGGAACCCAACAGCCCCGCAGGGTGTCTTCTTCCTGCCCCCCCCCCCACTGCTTTGTGGCTTCCCAGATCTGCTTGCTGGCTTTGTGCCTGCATTTGGCCACAGCCTGCGCTTCTGGAGGTGGCCCCATTGGCCCGCCCCAAGTTGCTCCTCTCACCTCTGTTTCTCTTTTGAATCTCACTGCTTCTCCCAGTTCTATGCTTGTTCGTTTTGTCTATCTGAGATCCCAGGGGAGTTTTCCTGTTCATGGGGCGAATTGGAAACGGAGGTGAATGAGATCCTTTGGCCAAGGATTATGCAACAGAAGTCAGGACCCAGCCCTCAGGGCACTGTGCATTGGCAAAAGATGGGCCTGGAGGTCTGAGACACAGACCACAACCCCAGGGCAGGCAGATAATGCTAATGAGGCCTGCATTACTAGTATCCTAGCAAGGATGGTCATGTATAAATATTTAGGTTTATTTAAGCTTACTTAAGTATAAGTTAATAGACTTAATTTAAATTAATTTATAAGGCTTTTTCTCTGTCTATACAGATGTAAAAGTGAGTTAAGCCTCATAGCATGCAATGTCTCTGATACTTATGGTTTTGATACAAGAAAGTCTCTGGTTTGGGTTATAATATGCCTGCTCTTTTCTCTAAATATATTTGCCACAGAAGTGATATCTTTCAGCCAGTCTAAAATGCAGGTTTCCACCTCGTCAGAAATCCAGGTGCAGGCCCCCTGGGGCTGAAAAACAATGGTCACTCAGGGCTAACCCCAGGGAGTACAGCCTTTTGTTTGTAGGAGACCAGCAGCTCCAGAAACTGATTTTTGTCTTTATGATTTTGAGTTTTGCCTCTCTTTTGGTTATTGGTCTTTGTTGCCTATGAACTAAGGAATCCGATATGGCCATGAGGCCTTTCCCCAAGAGATGGCTGAGTCCCCATGGGACTTTAAGGGAAGGCCCTGCAAGCTAAATTCAATTAATTTGATTTCTGGTCAGTTTGTGATTGATTTGGTTTCTGGTCAATTTATAAAGCTTTTTTCCTCTATAAAATATTCATTCAAAATGAATTAAGCCTTTTTATACATGTGATAATTTCACAGAGCTGAAGGAGGATGATGGCATATATTTTCTTTCAGTCTACCTCAGTCAGTTTTAAAAATTCTATCAATGTTGATTTGTCAGAGACATTCAAAAGTTATCAAGGTAGCAGAATTGTTCCAGGTATAATAAAGGTAAAAGTTATATCAGGGACCATTATGTTTTGCCTATACTTAATATATATATATATTATAGAACTTATTAATAGCTTACTTATAAGAGGTATCTTGCACCTATAGATTATAAAATCTCTGGTTATATCTATACTAATAAATATTGTTAAACATATGGGTTACCAATTTTCTTAAAATTGCATCCATAGAGATATTGCATATTTCCTATTAACAAGGATGTCTAATTCGTATTAATTATTTTATATAATTTAATAAGTCAACTTGGCACAATTTCTCTTAATCCTATAAAGAAAGAAAAACTAAATTCTGTTTATTAATATGTGTTGGATGCCAATTCTATAAAAAGCCAGCCATATGTACTGGTTCTCAATCTTGGACTAAACAATAAAAGAAAAATCAAGATATTATTGTGCTCAATCTGACTCTGTATTTAAAAGAACTCATTGGATACAGACCCAGAAACAGACATATTTCCCAATGCTTCCTCATAAACCAAACTGGCCCTCTGGTTTATTGATGAATGTAAGGGAAATAACACAGGGAGATTTATATGTCCTCTTTGTGAACCTAGAGTCCATGATTGTATGGGTAAACTGAATCAAAAACAAACAAACAAACAAAACAAAAAACATAAGGTTTCTTTTCTCATCTATTACTCAATGATTAGAGACATTGTCTGCTATAAGTACCATATGTTTTCTGCTTGTTTATATAAAGAGAAAGGGGAAATGCCCCTAGAAAGTATCTTTCTTATAAGTGTGTTAAGGATCAGACGGTTCAATGGTTAGAGATACTTTGCAATGGTTATACTCATTTGGCATTCTATATAGTAATTGCTAAAGATATTTGCTTGGTCTCTTAATAAGAAAATTAATTTTGGGGTTTTGCAAAAAGACTAGTCATAGCAAGTTAATAGAAGTAAACACCCCAGGTCAGCTTTAAGTACTAAATGATTCTCTAGTCTAAGTTTTTATAAAACAGAGTACAACTGTACTTTTGCTTGTGAAACCATGTAAACTGACCACTGCTACCACTGGACTTGATCACTCCAGTTATAGCTATTGGCTCAGTGACTAAATTGTTTATGGGTTAAGAAATATACAATAAGAACTCTTAAGGTACTCGCCCAGGCTAGCTATATTTGTTTTCCAATATATAAATTATTGGACAAATTATGTTTTTAAGATAAAGGTTGCTTACTGGTATTAATCTTCTAAAATAAGGTTCTCACATCTAAAAACATTGTGTGTTTAAATGGCTATTTGTTCATGCTAATGCTATCAAATGGTCATCATTGGACTTCAGTCATTGTGGCTTCTATCCTCCTACTAGATAAATGTGTTGGAATAACTTAATTAAATTTTTATATAATTTCTGTCATGGATAAAACATAATTGTCTTATGTTTATAAGAATCATTACTATATATCAGGTTAATTAAGGCCTAATGTTAACAACACTGGTTGTCAAATGTTTTCCCTTTCAAAAACAGATTCACTCAGGGTTATATTAAAATTCAGCTGTTCTGCTTTAACAGGACTGGACTCTGTTTTATTGTGGATAATCACAGAGTGTCATGGTTTGATTCAGTTGTCCCCCACAAACAAATGATTGTGTTCTGATAGATCGATCCTCAGCTGATGGCAGTTTGGGTTTTACAACCTATATGAGCTGTGTTGTTGGGGCGGGCTTATGGGGGTTAAGCCAGCTCCCCCTTGCCAGTATTTGGCACACCTTCCTGCCGCTGTTTGCAGTGCTGTGGCAGAGGTGATGTCCAGCCCTCTGCTCATGCCATCGTTTTCCCTGCCAGGATGGAGTCTCCCCTTGAGTCCGTAAGCCTAATAAACCCATTCCTCCACAAGCCACTTTGTTTGGGTTCTTTCTGTGCAGCCACTTGAAAGCTGACCACAACACAGAGTCTCCATCTAAGATATTATTATAACAATTGTCTTATCTTGTGTACTTAAACTAACTCTTTAAGACATATTCCCTACTCCAGGATATAAGTTCAGACATCTGAGGAAAAGTATTTCAGCCTCTACACTTTGAGTTTCCAAACCCTCCTGGATAATTGGTATGTTTTCAAACACTGATGCTATCTTTCTAGACTGCTCTTTATCTGGTGTCTTCCAGGTCAGATCTCTATATTTGGACTTATTGCTAAAAATGCTTCCAAAACTATATTTTGTCTATAGTATATTTCTCTTCTTAATAACTCTATTAATATATGTCATATGCTTTGCAAGCCATACAGGAACAATCTCAGGCCATATCAGATGCTACGATGCCATTTGATAAACAGTTCTGGGGATGAATCTGAGGTTCCACGGTGGACAGCAACCTGACAGTGAACCACTCTCCACTGGACACCCTCTGGGGGAGTCAAACCACCTCCTGCCTCACAATGCGAGACAGGAGAAAATCTTGGCAATGTGATATGGCTAATGGGTCTCTCTCTCTTGGGCCTTAGCTAGGGACCCTCCCCTCTCTGAGGGATACCCCAATTGCCTTAACTTCATGTCCTATTCAGCAGGAAAAAGATGAGAGAGATTTCTTCATCCCCATCTCCCAACAGCAATTGGGGTTTCCTCAAGACAGGGGGAAATTATATAAGTTTAGGAGTGAGACCCCACACGAGGTTGCCAAGGACCTGGGAAAGGACTTGGCTATGTCTTTCCCATTGGGGAGACTTGCCCCACATGAGTAACCGCTTGCGGATGATACCCATAAAGCAAGACCCTTGTGCTTCCTTACAGGAATGTGGAGACCCTTGAGGAATACAAGCTTCCTCCAATGTTGCCTAAAGGTCCAGAGTGCAGTCATCTTTACAACCAACAGGACTTGAAGCAGCTGCTCCCAAATCTATGCAGCCAGAATGATGCCCGGCTTCTACAGCTGAATGGCACCCTGCCCCCGCAGGCCATCGCCCCCACTCTGCTGAGAAGGACAGAAGCAGCTACCCTGGCCTTTGCCCTGAGACTTAGTATTGCTGGAGCAGAGATGGACTTTGCATCTATAACAGTCTAATCAAAACTCCCTTCAAGTGGCTGTTAAAATCTTTGTCTGGAGTGGTCCTCCAAAATAGACAAGGACTAAATGTTTTATGTTATTTCTTGGGGGTAAAAAAGTATTATACTATGTTCTATGTTATTTCTTAGGGGCTAAAATATTGTACTATATATTATATTATTTCTTTAGGTGGGGGGGGACTAAAGAAATATTGTGCTTTTGTATTATACTTTTGTTAATCATACAGGAGTTATTAGGGAATCCCTTAAACCAGCAAAGGGAGCTCAGAGAGCAGGATAAAGCCTCCTCAATCTTGGTTCATACAATCTCCATGGCTAGGCTAATTGTTTTTAAGTCAATGAGATATAGCTCATGACAAATATTGTCTCCCCCAACAGTAATTTTCTCTCAGGATATGAGGGGCCCACTTTGGAGGCTCACTCCTTGTTCTGGGGTCTGAGGGGTTCTGTTTGGAGCTAAACTCCCCCACTACTATGACAAGTATGAGGTGGTCCCAGGGTTTGTGGCCAAACTCTCCTACATACAAACAAAAAAGGGTGACATGTTGGGTCCCAGCCTGGCTGAATATCTGTGAGCTAAGTTTTAGAATATAATGTGTGGCTGGTGAGAGCCCAGAGCATGGTAGCTCATGCCTTTTGATCATAGCACACCTGTGCCCCCAGGAGGTAGGGGGATGGCTGACAGCCCTAAATCCTGTTTAGAAGTGCTAATAAGCTTTGCTGGCTGAGTTCCTGTAGCCTTGTTCCTGTTTCCTGAGCCCCCTTGTGAAAGAGATAAGGCTATGCAATGCATCCTTGGATTGTATATAAGGTTGGATGCTGAAATAAAGTTTTGAGATTTGCTGGGACACTTCTCCCAGCTGCGAGTGTGTGATTCTCCAGCTGTGTGCGTTCACCTTTCCCCATGGAGCCTGTCTCCTGCTGGCCAGTGAGACAGGATCGCAGGGATCCGTGACTCTCTCTCTCCCTCAGTAACCCAACAGTTTTAACATTATTTCTGCTCATTTAAAGGTAGTCTATACTCAGATGGTCATACAACAATCTAACTCCATCTACATGGGCCCCCTTGATCACCCTCTAAGAGCTAATCACTCACCACTTCTAACAGGACTACTCACCATCTCTGCCTCACAATGTTAAACTTCCTGGACCCCAAGATGGACTCCAATCTTTTATCTTACTAATATCTGTACTCCTCTTTTACATTAGTTTCAGGAAAACAACCAAAGTCGAAAAAAAAAAAAAAACCCTACATGTGGCGATGAGACATCCAACTAACTCACAAGTTCTCTCTTGGGCCATTAGACGGCCCTCTCTGAGAGATACTCTGCCATGCTCTATGACCCCATTCATCTTAAAGTAGTTAAAGAATGGTCTTTATCCCCTTTCCTCTAACAAAAGTTAGAGTTTCCCATCAAAAGTGGGGGAATGAGAAAGAAATAGAAGCAAGGCAGTTCTTTTTGTTATAGATAGTCATCTAAGAGAGGGCCCAAAGAGGGCACCCAAAGAGATGTCACACCACCTGCTTCAGCAGAAAGGAGATTCAGCATCTGATACAGTCTCATCTCTCACTAACAGCCCCCTCTACTCAGGTGTGCTTCCTGAGCCAGCATCCTGAATCCAAACCAATTGGCCCTCTCTCAGATCTCACATGAGCTTTCTCAAGAGTGAAGCCCACCAGAATAGATTATAAACAGATGTTTACTGGGTGGGCAATGCCTCTTCTTGGCCTGTCATCTCTCCTAACACCTGAGTCTCCACGTCTCTGCTCTGGGAGGCCTTCCCGCATACCAGCCTGTCTGGGCTGGGATTTGGGGAGGAGAATGTTACTACCTGACCTCTTAGCTTTTTTCCCCTACGGTGAAAGGCTTACATCCTTTTCTTCCACTGTGTGTGTGTGTGTGTGTGTGTGTGTGTGTGTGTGTGTGTGTGTGTTTCTTTAAGCTCTGGCCCTTTTTCAATTTCCCTAGAAAACATCCCACATGGGCTTTTGCCCTTCTTACCTTCCACATGGTGGAAGCTCTCTGTACTTCCTTCTCTTTCCTTCTCTTAATCTAATAAAATCTCACTAAACTTAAAAAAATAATTTAAAAGGGTATTTACACCTGATTTTTTTTTTAATTTTAAGAATCCAGTAGTAGAAACAAATTGTCTTAAATTGATAAAGGAATCTCCAAATTATAGTAAACATATTAATGGAGAAATGTTGAGATTTTAGTTAAGATCAAGAATAAAGCCAAGGGAGATTGGGAAGATTGCTCAGTGGTTAAAAACACTTACTGTGGATCCTCAGAACCCACATAAAGCCAGACACAAGTAGGATATACCTGTGTAATCACAATGAGCCCACTTCAATGGAAGAGCTGAGTCGGGAGAATACCCAAGCTCTTGGGCCAGTTAGCCTGGTGTTCATAGCATCAAGGAAACAAGAGAAACACTGTCTCTTCAAGGACCAACACCTAAAGTTGTCCTCTGACCTTCACATACATGTCGTGGCATATGTACATCATACACTCATACCATGGACACACAAACATACACAAGAATAAGCAAATAAACTAATGGAAAGGATTGAAATTCTCCAAACTTTTGCACATATATAAGAGCTTAATTTATAACAGGGAAGGCATGATGGAGCCTTATGAGTACAGAGTGCAGGAACAACTGGATATTGGGTTGGGGAAGGAAATAAATCAGACTTTATTGAGAAGAATTGACAGTTAAGTGCCCAAAGGTAATCTGTCACACACTCCAAGTCTCAAGGGACACAGCTGAAGAGGTGGCAGAAAGAATGTGAGAGCCAAAGGATGAGGAGGAGTTTTTGAACTATGTCTTCTGGATATGAAGTAGCCTTTGCATTCATGACCTCAGAGCAGCTGTCGTTACCTGCACAATATTGAACTCATCATCATGTTGTCGTGGAAGATAGAGGAAGACAAAAAAGACATCAAAATAGAAGAGGGACTAGTGAGAAAGAAGTGGTTCAGTAGAAAAAAGGTCAGGCAGAGGGACAAAGGAAACAATAGGACAGGATTATTATCAAAATACATTATGTTGGACTAGAGGCTGGCTCCACAGGAGGGAAAGCAGGCCTGGTACTGAAGACCTAGTGAAAACCGGATAGTGAGAGAGGTCATGAGCCCTAGGGGAGTAACACCTGCTGTTGTCTGGCTAAACGCATATGTTATGCCAACCAAACTGCCTTAAAACCTTTTTAAAAAAATGAGCAAACCCATATAATCATGCTACTCTCACTTTGGGCTGGAGAGGCTGCTCTTTTTCAGATGGTGGTGACCACTGGGATGACCCAAAAGACACCATAGTGCTGAGAAGAAATCACAATGGAGTGTTCAGCACTGGGACATCTCTATCACACTTCCCAAGACTCAGGGTCTATTGCAGAAGAGGTGGCGGAAAGATTGTAAGAGCCAAAGAAAGGGTAAACTTCTAGACACAAAATGGCCTTGATATTCATGACTTCGCAGTGCCTGATAGTACCTACATGTGATGGAGGGAAAAGATGATGACACTGAAACAAAATAGAGACTAATTAAGAGGGAGAAGATATATGGATGAATGTAGGGAGCAAATCATAATGGTTTATGGTCTATAATTATGAAAGTTATCAATAAAATGTTTTAAAAATACATTATGTACATATATGAAAATTGTGAATAAAATTGTTTATAGTACTGGCAAAAATATACTTTTGCATGGAACCATGAAGAAAAACTAATTCCCATTGTCCCTACAATATAAATTTGAAGATACTAAAAAGATACTATAGAAGAGTATTTCATAGGATGGGAAAGGATTTTGTAAATGTTACAGGAAAATAATGACTAAATAAAAATATTTTAGGGCTAGAGAGATGGCTCAGTGGTTAAGGCATTTGCTTGCAAAGCCTAATGACCCTGGTTTAATCCCTGGTACCCACATAAAGCTAGATTCACAGAGTGGCACGTACATCTGGAGTTCATTTACAGTGGCTGGAAGCCCTGGAACACCTATATTCATTGATTCATATTCTCTCTCTCTCTCCTTGCAAATAAATAAATAAAGTAATTTAAAATTCTTCCATATTAAAATTAACTGCTCTGATGCCTGACATTTACCTTGCCATGCACCCAAAATAATGGGGACTGATGGCTGAAAAAGGGGTGGAAAGGTATGTTAGAAACAAGTGGTGACAAAATGTTAACAATGTAACCTATATGGTGAGTCTCTATGTACTTTCTACAAAATGCATTTCATTTTTCTGTACTTTTGAAGATTTTTGTGCTTCTTTGAAACTGTCTAGGGGAACAAAAGGGAACTAATTTGAGTGGAGAGAAATGGAAGAATAGGGAGGTATGGAGAAATGTGTTCTATGTACAATATGTATGTTTATAAAAATGACACAGAGTACAATTAATATATATGATGAAAATAAATTAAAGGCTGCTTCTTTTCATTAAAAGGAACAATAAGTGGAATAAAGGCAAGCTACACATGAGAAAATATGAATACCATAAGAAATGATTAAAGAATTAAAATACAGGTTACAAGGGTAATTCCCACACACAAGCATGTGCACACCCAAGGGAGAAATGGGCAAAAGACAGCAAAAGGGGCACTTTATAGAAAAAAAGCCAAACATATGAAAAGAAGCCTGTGCTAGGGAGATGGTGCAGTCATTAAAGTGTTTGCCATACAAGCATGAGGACCTGAGTTCAAATCCCCAACTCACACATAAAAGCCAGATACAGCAGCATATGCTTGTAATCCCAGAGCTGGGAGGCAGGGACAGAAGAATTCCTAATGGCTTGCCAGCTAGTTCCAGGTTCAGTGAGAGACCCTGTCTCAAAAAATGAGATAGAAGAAAAAGCCTAACTTTGAACTCTGGCATAAACACAATCACATACACATGTGCATATGTACCCACACAGATATGAACACACATGCATGCATACTACATACACATGCACACACATACAAAAAAATCACACGTGGACACTCAGGAGGCTGAAGTAGGAGGATCAAGAATTCAAGGCCAGCCTGGACTCAAAAACAGAACACACAAAAAAAATTAAATCAAGATGGTGTATTTCACAGTCAATGGAGGGGCAATTTTATTTCATTGAATTCCTACAGTAGAACACACACTCACACAGACACACACAGACACACACACACACACACACACACACACACACACACACACACATACACGGGCGGGGGAGAGAGAGAGAGGTAATAGAGGCTCTAATTGGAAAAATGGGATTTAGTGAGAGGGTGTCATAGTTATCTTCACATTGCTGGCAGAAAGGACCTGACCAGAGCAGCTTGTGGGAGGAAAAGCTTTATTTTGGCTTACAGACTCAAGGGGGAACTTCAGGATGTCAGGTGAAAATGTGGCATGAGCAGAGGCTGGACATCACCTGCTGGCTGACATCAGGTGGACAACCACATCAGGAGAGTGTACCAATTGCCACCAGCTGGGGACCTAGCATTCAAAGCACATGAGTTTATGGGGGACAACTAATTCAAACCTCCACAGAGGGGGATGAGAAAGTAATGGGAGGTGATTTGTGGTTATGGTTAAAATACATTATATGAACATATATACACACACGTACACACATATATATATATATATATATATTATTAAAATATATTATATATATTTTATTAGTGAATAAAATTGAAAAAGAAAAGGTGACATGATCTGAGAACTTTCAACATGGGTCTCTTCTATGAGTCAATAATTGCAGTTCTAAAAAGAAACACATATTCCTCATGCCCCCCCCACAAAAAACTAATGCTCATATGGCTCACAAAAGTAAGATGGCCAGACTACTCAGGGCCATATTCAACAAATTTAGGAGATACTGCATTACTGCCCCCAGAATCAAGGGTTTCAAAAGTTGTAAAGCTCTTCCACAGAGAACTCTTGCATTTGGATACCAGGAAACATGGCCAGAAATGTAAATAAGTAGTCCCCTAGGTATAATATTCTATGAACTGGAAAATAAATAAAATGACTTCAACAGTAGAATGGAAGCCAAGCATGGCAATTATATCACTTCATGTTTGCTGTGAACAAATACCTGACCAGAAGCAATTTGGGGAAGGAAAATGTTGATTTTCAGCTTAAAGTTTTCAGGGGAAGTTTCATCATGGCTGGAAGATGTGAGAGGGTGGAGCAGGAAGCCTGCATCACCTTGTAGGTCAGTTAGAAAACAGAGGAAAAGAGAAAGAAAGAGAAAGAAAGAATGTGTGCAGGGGCATAATGCTAATCTCTTGCTGATGCAAATAAACTCCAGACACATGCACCACTTTGTATACCTGGCTTTATATGGGTGCCAGGGAATCAAACCTGAATGCTGAGATGCCTGGCTTGGCATGGGACATTTTTTAATTGTGGGGGCTCCCTGGTTGGTGGAGGCTGACCAATGAAAAGGCCACAGTGGATTTTTTGAAGGCGATGAAAGCTGCTGTTATGCGTTTTTGTGGATTCCTTGGTTACCAAGTATTTGAAAGCTTGGCTGCTATGGCTGTGACCAGGGCAAGTTAAATATCTGCATAAACCAGGCACTTTGACTAAGAATAGGACTAGGACTAGTCTTAGTTAATGTCAGTTAAAGAAGAAACCCAATTGGACCACTACTGCCTCCGGGGCCACCACCACCAATGCCTCCGGGGCCAGGACCACCACTGCCTCCGGGGCCACCATCACCGCTGCCTCTGGGACCACCATCACCGCTGCTGCTGGGGCCAGGACCACAGCTGCCTCTGGAGCCAGGACCACCACTGCCTCCAGGTCCACCACCACTGCCACAGCGGCCAGAACCACCACTGCCTCCGGGGCCACCACCACTGCTGCTGCTGGAGCCAGGACCACCACTGCCTCCAGGGCCACCACCGCTGCAGCCGGAGCCAGGACCACTGCTGCCTCTGGGACCACCACCAGCACTGCCTCCGGGGCCACCAACAGCACTACCTCCGGGGCCACCATCACCGCTGCCTCCGGGACCACCACCACTGCCTCCGGGGCCACCAACACCACTGCCTCCGGGGCCACTATCACCGCTGCCTCTGGGACCACCACCACCGCTGCTGCCAGAGCCAGGACCACCACTGCCTCTGGAGCCAGGACCACCACTGTATCCGGGGCCACCAACACGGCTGCAGCCAGGGCCAGAACCACCTCTGCCACCGGGGCCAGGACCACTTCTGCCACCAGGCCCACCTCTGCCACCGGGGCCAGGACCACTTCTGCCACCAGGGCCACCTCTGCCACCAGGGCCACCTCTGCCACCAGGGCCAGGACCACCTCTGCCACCATGGCCAGGACTACCTCTGCTGCAGCAACCACCACCACTGCTAGATCCACCACTGCCAACACAACCGCCTCGACCACGACCACCACCACCACCACTGTCGCCGCTGGGGCCACCACCACCACCACTCACGCCAACTTGGCCACCAGCACCGCTGTCGCAGCTGCTATAACTACTGATGAGAGCCTTTCCAAGGCCAGTGATAAAAAGAAGCCCAGGAAAAGAAACCGCTCGGGGATGATGCCTCAAGAGTCATGAGGAGAGCTGTCCCATGCTGGGGGAATAGATCCAAGGAGGCAGCTCCAGTGGAAGAGCCCTCTTTGTCTTTGTCCACTCTTCCTACAATCAAAAAGTCCAAGAGATGCTCCTTAATGCCTTTGCCCCCCTCGAATGGAGCATACAGAAAGAGATCCGTGTCCAGGGGTAAAAGGGAGTCCCAGCCAGTGATTAGGGGAGATAAGGGACACCAGTATGGAGACCCCATGAAGTCTTCAACAGTGTCAGTCCCAATACCAGAGTCCCCAAAGTTCCAGGAAAGTCCTCAGGACCATGTAAATAGATCATCCTCTATCTCCTCTAACCCTACTCCCCCCCCCCCCACATCTTTGCCCTCCTCTCTCGGCCACTGGCCCAGGGGTTATCAATGGGGGTCCCCAGTGATTAAAATAGGTCAAGTGTGGCCTCCTTGTAGGATACCAAGGTAGGTGCCAGTTACTATGACCCACACTCTGTTCATTTCCTGTCTTCCCAGGGACACATCCTCCACTGCCAGTCAGGCTAGGATGGGAAGCAAGACTGGTCACCATTTTGGGTGCTTTGGGTCAGGAGAGCACTTACTTACATTGTGGGCTGCAAACTTGGGTGGATAGAGTCAGTCTCTGGTCTCTAATTCTTGCCTCCTGGGTCTTCCACTAGCCACCTGGCCAAGAACCTGACCTTTTTCATTCACCCTCCCTTACCCCACCCTCACTTCTCCTTGACTCATCACCACCTCCTGGCCTGAGACTTACTAAGGCAGACAGTGCTGATGAGCCTTGTGGTCCTCCTCCCTGCCACCACCCCCCTCCCAGCCCCTACACAACACATACTCAGTGAGAAATTTCTGTGTCAGCTTCCAACACAGAGAGCCAAAGAACTTGGCATATGTTTGCATCCTGGAGAATTCAACAGTGGAGACACCAACATCAGTGAAACCCAAGCATCAGAAAACTCTCCGCTCTTTGTCCAGAGGCAGAGGCCCAAACAACCTGCATCTTTTGGTGAGTCTTCCATGTCTGAGAACAGTGGGGGAAGAGGAGAAAAGCTTGGAGCTCTGTCATTTCTGGGCAGACTGGAGCCCTGTTTCCTAGCTTCCCATATGCACAAACAGCACTCTTCCAAGGAACTGGGAGTGTGCAGGGCTGGCCTCAGGCCACATTGTCCCTCGTCAGTGGGGTTTGAGTTGGGGAGGGGCTGATTGGTAACAGTGCTAGAACTCCAACTCCAGATGCTGGCTTACAGCACAGAGGGGCTTTTTCTGCTGGTTCCTGCTCAGGCCCGTGGCTCCTTCTGGGTTTGGCTGTGGACACAGCAATGCTAGCCCAGGCACAGAGCCACAGAGCAAAGGTGCTGACCCTGGACAGCAGAAAAGGCAGGCTCAAAGAGGGGTGGAACAGTGGGTGGAGTGGGTGCCTGTTGCTTCCAGCAGAGGGAGATGCCCTCATTTTAGAGCCTACCAAGTACTTCTCACTCCCAAGCCTGGAGGCTGGATGTCGTGTTCTCTTTCAGGTGATCAAAAGCAACCTGTATGCCCCCTACTTAAACGTCTAGAAGAGCAGCACCTGCAGCGACTGGCCGTGGCCAGGTAATGCTTTCTCTGGCTAATGGTGGGCTCCCATCCAAACTAAACTGACTCCCATGTTCACTGGCCTCTAGATCTTACAGAGATAAGACACCTTTCCTTTCAGGATTTTGTGCCGATCTAGCTACATGACTGTGGGATATGGGGGGCTGTGGCCAGAGTGAGGAGGCCAGCATACTTACTATGCTTCCTTTCTTTTTCTCTGGTGTCTTCTGGTCTAGTGTCCAGAATTAGAAGAAGAAGCAGACATGCTCAAAGAAAAACTAGGTATGACCCTCCTGGGGAGGAGCAAGGACAGGGATGGGAGCATGGAGAGACCTGGGTGTAGGGGGCCCAGGGCTTAGATGACAGACAGGTATTCCCTTGGGAAGGAGTCACTAAGCAGGCCATCAGTGCTTTGACTACTGGGGAACATAGAGCAGTGCCTACTCCTCATTCCCCAAGTAAGTGATCTGCCACCCAGGTTGAGATCGCCTCCTCTCAGGGGCTTTAGAGACACCTCCTTAACTCTTCTTTCAAGCGCTGCTGGTGAGGTGGTCCATCAGGTATTTGCTATCACACGTGTGTTTGCTTCACAAGTAGGTATGGCCCTGCCATGCCCCAGGGTTTGAAAACTACTTGTCCATATCCTACAAGACATGTCCACATTGAGGTGGTGATGGGCTGTGGAGTCAGTTCCAGGGCTCTTTGGACAGGGGGTGGAGGGCTGAGGGTTCCCAGTGGAAGAGGAGATGGTGCCCAGGGAGGACAGTTCCTATATCCCTCTGTCTGGAATACTCAGTTATATTTCTGTTTCAGTGGCCATGTATGCCTTCATGGAAAAGTTCTAGACACTTTGAAGTGAGTGTTCCCTTTGCCACAGTGCTTGCCACAATTCTGGCTGCTCCAAAGCTCCAGGGCTAGCCCTGACTATTATTGACAGGTTGAACCCAGCATTCCTGCACAACACCAGGAGTGGATACTGGAGGATCCCAGCAACTGTGGCACCACCACCATTGGGTCCAGTTATTCTTCAGCCAGGACCTGCTCTCTGGGCCTGCTTTTGATTGACACCAGTTTCACATTAAAGTATTACTTGTGCCCTATTGTCTGCCTTTCTCTTTAGATTGAGATGGGGGAACAGCACAAGGGTGGGTAGATATTTCTCAACATTTTAAATTCAGGACTGGAGAGATTGCTCAGTGGTCAAAGTACTTGCTTGCATAGCTTGATGGGCTGGATTGGATTCCCTAGTACCCAGGGAAAGTCAGATGCACAAAGAACCTTGTTATCCAGAGTTTGTTTGCAGTTGCAAGGAGACCTGGCTAGCCCTTTCTCTTTCTCTTTCTCTTTCTCTCTTTCTTTTCTCTTTTTCACTCTCTCTTTTCCTCCCTCTCTCAAATAAATAAATAAGTATATATTAAAGCAAAGCAAATAGTAGCTCAGAAAAGAACATAGGCCCCACAGTGAGCTAGGTCTCCACACTTAAGCTTACTATGGGACCCTGAGTATGGGTTCTCTGGGCCAGACCTGGCCACACTAGCATTTCCTCCCTTTCCCAAAGGCCCTTTGCCTTACTTATCTACCATTCTTCTCTCTGAGAGTCTCAAAAAATCTACCCATTCCTCCTGCTGTCTCCCACCTTCACTGGCATGTCATGATCCCTTTTAGAGCTAGGTCCCTCCTGCCTTTCCTCCTTTGATTTTCTCCCCTCCCACCCTTCTAGCTTGTCCTGAATACCCATGATCTCCTCTATTGGTTTTGTTTGGGGCCTCTCCTCTGGAGTCATTTCAGCAGGCACTGGAGGGTTCCGTTGGGCCCATCTGCCCTCTTCCCAAGCCCAGTCCTCCTCTCAACTCATTCTCTCCCTCTGGAGGTGACACACTCGGATGATTTGCCCAGAACATGTGAACCATCCTTGGTTGCTACCTAGCCCTGAGCTTGGAAACTCAGGTGGCAGGTCCTGTGACTGCCCTGCCCTTTTCAGGAGGGGACTGGAGGCAGAAATGACATTCCAGTTGGTGGTGGAGCAAAGGCAAGAAGCAGGCTGTTTCCTCCGAGTGGGAGGGAACCGGGCCCAGGGAGCACAGATGAGTTTGTCTCTGGGTGAAAGTGAGGGAGAGAATCTGTCCTCTGGGTCATCCTGGGGAAAACTGCCCATGGACAGCCAAACAGAGGGTCAATGAACAGAAGAACTTCATACCCTCCAGGTTGTGGTCAGCAACACTCCTTTCTCCAGGCCTCATTTGAAAGGCTAAGAGGATGCAACCCTATGTGTATGAATCCACCCCCCCCACACACACAGGTACCCTTTAACCTCCCCCATGGAACATTTTTTTCCCCAGAAGTGAAGGCTCCATGAAGTCGTAGGCCACTTGTCCCAGCTCCATGGTCTGAGTTCACACTCACCGACTGACAGCTGGCATGGCTTCCTGCCTTGATCCAGCACCCACAACCCAGCAGGGCTTGAGGCTCTGGGACAGATCCATGATTGAGTGAGGTGAGAGAGGTGTGGGTTCTAACAGCTCCCACTCCTGAGAGGCTGGGTGTTTTGCGTAGGCAGCGAATGGAAAGCAGGCTTTCAGAGTCATTGAGTATGTCCCTTGGCCTGGCTGTATGTGCTTGTGAATCCAGTGAATGGGTGGGGTGGGTCTTGAGTGAAGGCTGTGGACGAAGGGCCGCAGTGTGTTAGGAAGAGACCAAATGCACACAGACAAGGCTTGTATCAACCTTTCACTAGAAAGATGTTTGCAATCCTATAACATAGGAGGTCGTGAGGCAGGAGGAAGTGAAAGTCAACAAACCCAAGACCAGGAGACGGGCTGTCAAAAATTCAGTTAAGCTGAACATTGTGGCTCATGCCATTAGTCCTAGCCCTTGGAAGGCTGAGGTAGGAGGATCACTGTGAGTTTAAGGCCATTCTGGGCTACAGAGTGAGTTCCAGGTTGGCCTAGGCTAGATTGGGACCCTGCCTTCAACAAACACTCAAGAGTTATGTGGGGATGGGTTGGGCAGTAGAGGAGCTGGAGAGGAGGAGGGTTAACCATAATTAAAGACACGAAAAAAAAATCTGTAAGCATATTTGTTAGCTAATTTTTAAAATGTAATTTTAAAACAGTTTGCACAGGAATACCCTGTGTGGGTGAATAATGCTACTCCAAGAAGTGACAGATTATTATCCAAAATTCCAGTGCCAGATGTTGGAAAGTTCTCTATGAATTGTTGGTCAGAGAGACCCTCATGGTCCCCAAATGCAGGTTATTGCCAATGCTTTGGTAGCTGAGTGGAACTAGAGGGTGAGATCCTATTGCTGAAAACATTACATTGGTCAGTTCCAGGAATCAAGCTGAAACTGAGCTAGAAGCATCCTCATTGCTTGCTGTCATTGTTCTAAAAGGAAAGCAGTTTCTGGGGAAGAGAAGTCATCAACACATTTATCCAGCATTGTTCACTGCAAATTACACAATCAATCATTTAGGCAAGATGCTCCCACTGGTACAATACCATTATGACTGTTATGGGAAGAGTAAGCTGCTTGCTGATTGGATTCAAGGCCCACTCCATAGGAAGGAATTCATGCCTGCTACTGATAACTTAGTGAAAACACTATGGCTATTGTTGGGTATGGCAGTTCACACCTTTAATCCCAGCATTCTGGTGGCTGAGGTAGGAGTATCACAATGAATTGAAGGCCATCTTTGGTTTGAATGAGACCCTGTGTCAGAAAAAAAGTCCAGAAGCTGGGTGTATGGTTCAGCAGTTAAATGCAAAGCCTGCTAGCTCAGGGTTCAATTTTCAAGCTATCCATGTAAACTGGACTCAAGAGTGGCACATACTTCTAGTGTTCATTTGCACCTTGAAGAGGCCCTCTTCCCTCTTGTGCCCACCCATCCATACATAGGTATTTGATAGATTATAGATGATGCATGCATGCATGCATACATATATACATACATACATACATACATACATACATGAAAGATAATTTTTTTTGTCTGTGGCAGGAAAAGTCATAGGCCCTAGGAGGAAGGCTACTGTTGTTTGGCTAAATGGGTATGTTGTGCCCATCAAATTACCTTCTAAATATTTATATTCCTGCCTATAGATTAGTGCTGTTCTCACCTTTTGTTAGAAGCTTCTTTTTACAGCTGCCGGTGACTGCTGGGGAGACATAAAATATTAAAATATGGATAATAAGAGACTGTTGAGTGCTCAGCACTAAAAGAGATACCTCTATCATGCCCTAAAGGATCATGGAACATTGCAGAAGGTTGGAGGGGGACAATGTAATAGCCAGAGGATGGGGAGGAATGCTATGGAACACTGTCTTCTAGACATGAAGTGGCCTTTGCATTCATGACCTCATAGCAATGATCATTACATGTAAAAGACCTGCACAATATTGGAACCATCAATATTCTATCATGGATGGTGAAAGAAGGCCAAACCCCCCCAAAAAAAATCAGAGTAGAAGAGGGCCTAGTTGGGAAAAAAGGAGTTTATTGGAAGGCATGTGAGAGCGGAAAAAAATAGAAGGCGTGGGAGGTATTTATAATCAATATATACTATGTGCATGCAGGAAACATTGTCAATATTTTTTTAAGTTCAAAGTTCCAGGATTGGGCTCTCAATCTTACTCTGGAATGAATTAGACTCTCAAAGTCCTGCTTTGCAGACAGAATGATGACACACACCTATTCTCCCTCTCTCTCTCTCTGCAGAATGTGGTGGCACATGCCTTTAATCCCAGCAAGGTAGGAAGATCACTGTGAGTTTGAGGCCAGCCTGAAACTACATAGTAAATTTCAGGTAAGCCTGGGTTAGAGTGAGACCCCACCTCAAAAAAAAAAAAAAAAAAACAATAGTAACAACAACAACATAAAGCACAACCAATTGGGGTGGAACTAATCATAAAGTGTCCCTCAGGAATCATGGACAACGGACAACGGGACCACCTCAACAAATACTCAACTGTGCAGAGAACTAAACAGGGTCAGGAGTATGTGACATACAGAAAATGGAAGTGGACAGTGATAATAAAGAGGAGCCAAAGCACAAGTCTGGACCCAAAAGGACGATAAGTGAAATGAAAATCTCACTAAAGGACTGCAATTTTGTTTTTACCAGGCAGAAGAAGTAATCGGTGACTTTGGAGATAAGTTAAATGAAGTTGTCTAGTCTAAGAAGCACAAAGGAAAAAAGAAAGATGACAAATGAACAGAGTCTAAGAGACTTGGGAAGTACCATCAAACATACAAATGAAATCACAGAGAAAAATGTTCAAAAAGAATATTTGAAGGAAAACTGGTTAAAAACCAAATTTGATAAAAAGATACAAATGTATACATCCAAGAAATTCAGAAAACTCCAAAAAATAAACAAAATCGGATCTATTTCAATAGAAATTATAATCAAATTGCTCCCAAAATCAGACAAAGAGACTCTTAGGGTCAGGGCAAAAGAACAGACTTACAAAATACAATGGATCCTCAACATGAATAATAGCATAAAAAGAATAACATCATAGGGCTGAAGAGACTGCTTAGTGGTTAAGGCATTTTCCTGCAATGCAGAAGGACCTGAGTTCGATTCCCCAGTGCCCATGTAAAGCCAGATGCACAAGAAGGCTGAAGGCCCTGGAGTGCCCATTCTCTGTCTCTCTCTGTCTGCCTCTTTCTCTCTCTCTCAAATAAATAAATAAATAAAATATTAAAAAAAGAATGATAGCATAAAAGAGCATCTGAAACAGTGGTGACAGGAAAAGTATGAGTCAACATTTTTACAGTGCTAAAAGAAATATATTTGTGACAAAAATATGTAAAATGAAGAATTAAGATATTCCTAGATATATAAGAGCTGAGTGAGTTTGTTGCTAAAGATCAGCCCTGCAAAAAATTCTAAAGGGCAGAGGTAAGAGGGAGGACTGCGGAGGTAGAGGTAGGAGGGAACACTCAGGAAGAAGAGTTAGGAGGGAGCACTCAGCAGGCAGAAGTAGGAGGTAGCACTCGTGAAGTAGAGGTAGGAGGGAGCACTCTGGAGGCAGACATAAGATGGAACACTGAGGAGGCAGAGGTATGAGTGAGCACTTGGGAGGCAGATGTAGGAAGGAGCACTAAGGAGCCAGACATAGGAGGGAATACAGAGGAGGCAGAGGTAGGATGGAGCACCTAGGATGCAGAGGTAGGAGGGAGCACTCATTAGGAGAGGGAGGAGGGAACATTGCATAGACAGATGTATGAGGGAGCACTGAGGAGACCGATGTAGGATGGAGCACTGAGGAGGCAGAGGTAGGAGGAAGCACTGGGGAGGCAGAGGTAGGAGGGAGCACTTGGGACACAGAGGTAGGAGGGAGCAGTAGGGAGCTTGAGTATGGAGGGAGCACTGAGGAGGCAGAGGTAGGACAGAGCACCTGGGATGCCGATGTAGGAGGGAGCAATGAGGAAACAGAGGTAGGAGGGAGCACTGAGGAGGCAGAGGATGGAGGGAGCTCTCAGGAGGGAGAGGTAGGAAGGAGCACTAGGGAGGCAGAGGTAGGAATTAGCTCTGATTAGGCAAAGGTAGGAGGGAGCACTAAGGAGGCACAGGTAGGAGGGATCACTTGGGAGGCAGAGGTCAGAGGGAGCACTAGTGAGGCAGAGGTAGGAGGTAGCACTGATAAGGCAGAGGTAGGAGGGAACACTGAGAAGGTAGAGATAGGAGGGAGCACTGAGGAGGCATAAGCAAGAGGGAACACTTGAGAGTCAGAGGGAGGAGGGAGCACTCGGGAGGCAGAGGTAACAGGGAGCACTCGGGAGGCAGAGGTAGAAGGGAACACTTAGGTGGCAGAAATAGGAGGAAACACTCAGTAAGCATAGGTAAGAAGGACCACTAAAGTTGCAGAGGTAGGAGGGAGCACTGTGGTGGGAGAGGTAGAAGGGTGCTCTCATGAGGCAGGAGCACTCATGAGAGAGAGGTAGGAGGGAGAACTCGAGAGTAAGAGTAGGAGCGAGCACTCAAGACGCAGAGGTAGGAAGGAGCACTCAGGAGGCAGATTTAGGAGGGAGCATTCTGAGGCAGACGTAGGACGGAGTACTGAGGAGGCAGAGGTACAAAGGAGCACTTGGGAGGCAGTTGTAAGAGGGAGTGCTAAGGAGCCAGAGGTAGAAGGGAGCAGTGAGGAGGCAGAGGTAGCAGGGAGCACTCAGGAGGCATAGGTAGGAGGGAGCACTCATTAGGGAGAGGAAGGAGGGAACATTGAGTCGCCAGATGTATGAGGGAGCACTGAGGAGGCCAAGGTAGGAGGGAGCACTCAGGAGGCAGATGTAGGATGAAGCATTCATGAGGAAGTGGTAGGAAGGAGCACTGAGGAGACAGTGGAAGGATGAAGCACTTGGGAGGCAGACGTAGGTTGTAGCATTCGGTAGGAAGAGGAATGAAGGAGCACTGAGGAGGTAGTGGTTGGAGGGAGCACTGTGGAGGCAGAGGTAGGAGGGAGAACTGAGGAGGGAGAAGTAAGAGGGAGCACTTAGGAGGCATACGCAGGAGGGAACACTAGGGAGGCAGATATCAGAGGGAGAACTCAGGAAGAAGAAATAGGAAGGTGCACTCAGGAGGCAGAGGTGGGAGGTAGCACAAAGGAGGAAGAGGTAGGTAGGAGCACTGAGGAGGCAGAGGTAGGAGGGAGCACTTGGGAGGCAAAGATCAGAGGGAGCACTCGGGAAGCAGATGTAGGAGGTAGCACTAAGGAGGCAGAGATAGGATGGAATACTCATGAGTCAGAGGTAGGAGGGAGCACTCTGGGGGCAGAGTTGGATGGAGCACTCGAGAGGCAGAGGTAGGAGGGGATACTCGGGGGGGGGGGCAGATGTAGGAGCAAGTACTTGGGAGGCAAAGGTAGGAGGGCGCACTGAGGAGACAGGTATAAGGGAGCACTTGGAATGAAGATGTAGGAGGGAGCACTCTGGAGGCAGAGGTAAGGAGAAGCACTGAGGAGGCAGAGGTAGGAGGCAGCACTCGGGAGGCAGAGGTAGGAGGGAGAACTAAGGATGCTGAGGTAGGAGGGAGCACAGAGGAGGCAGATGTAGGAGGGAGCACTAAGGAAGCTGAGGTAGGAGGGAGCACTCATGAGGCAGAGGTAGGAGGGAACATTGAGGAGCAAGATGTAGGAGGGAGCACTGAGGAGGCAGAGGTTTGATGGAGCACTCAGGAGGAAGAGGTAGGAAGGAGCACTGAGGAGACAGAGGTATGAAGGAACACTGAGGAAGCAGAGGTAGGAGAGAGGACTGAGAGGCAGAGGTAGGAGGGAGCTCTGAGGAGGCAGATGTAGGAGGGAGCATTGATTAGGCAGAGGTAGAGAGAGCACTCAAGAGTCAGAGCAAGGAAGGAACAATCGAGGGGTAGAGATATGAGGGAATACTCAGGAGGCAGAGGTAGGAGGGAGCACTCAAGAGGCAGAGGTTGGAGGGAGCAATGAGCAGGCAGATGTAGGAGTGAGTACTTAGGAGTAAGAGGTAGGAGGGAGCACTCGGGAGGCAGAGGTAGAAGGGAGCACTCGTGAGGCAGAAGTAAGAGGGAGCACTAAGGAGACAGAGACAGGAGGGGGCACTGAGGAGGCAGAGGTAGGAAGAAGCACTTAAGGGGCAGAGGTAGGAGGGAGCATTGAGGAGGCAAGGTAAAAAGGTATACTCGGTAGTCAGATGTAGGAGGGAGCACTCATGAGGCAAAGGTAGGAGGGAGCACTCGAGAGGCAGATGTAGTAGGGAGCATTTGGAAGGCAAAGGTAGGAGGGAGCACTGCGGAGGCAGATGTAGAAGGGAACACTTGGGATTAAGGTGTAGAAGGGAGCACTCGCGGGGCAGAGGTAAGAAGAAGCACTGAGGAGGCAGAGATAGGAGGGAGCACTCTAGAGGCAGACACATGATGGAGCACTGAGGAGGCAGAGGTAGGAGGGAGCACTAAAGAGGCAGAGGTGGGAAGAAGCACTGAGGAGGTAGAAGTAGGAGGGAGCCCTGCGGAGGCAGAGGTATAAAGGAGCACTCAGGAGAAATACGTAGAAGGGAGTATTCAGGAGGCAGATGTAGGAAGAAGCACTGAGGAGGCAGAAGTAGGAGGTAGCACTTGGGACACACAGGTAAGAGGTAGAACTCTGGAGGCAGACATAGGATGGAGCAGTAAGGAGACAGAAGTAGGAGGGAGAACTCGGGAGTCAGAGGATGCAGGGAGCACTAAGGAGGTAGAGGTAGGAGGGAGCACTGAGGAGTCAGAGGTAGGAGGGAGCACTCGTGAGGCAGAGGTAGGAGGGAACATTGAGGAGCCAGATGTAGGAGGGAGCACTGAGGAGGCAGAGGTTTGAGAGACCACTCAGACAGAAGAGGTAGGAAGGAGCACTGTGAAGGCAGAGGTAAGAGGGAGCATTGAAGAGGC
Organism: Zapus hudsonius; assembly: GCA_004024765.1. Lineage (NCBI taxonomy): Eukaryota > Metazoa > Chordata > Mammalia > Rodentia > Dipodidae > Zapus > Zapus hudsonius. The sequence continues at coordinate 1,064 of PVHP010013449.1, read as the reverse complement.
AGAGGTAGGAGGGAGCACTGAGGAGGCAGAGGTAGGAGGGAGCACTCATGACACTGATGTAGGAGGGAGCACTAGGGAGCCTGAGGTAGGAGGGAGCTCTCGGGTGCCAGAGGTAGGAGGGAGCACACGTTAAGCATAGGTGGGATGGAGCACTGAGGAGGCGGAGGTAGGAGGGAGCACTCGAGAAGCAGTGGTAGGTGGGAGCACTCAGGAGGCAGAGGTATGAGGCAGCACTCAGGAGGCAGAGGTAGAAGGGAGCATCTGTAAGGCAGATGTAGGAGGGAGCAATGAGGAAACAGAGGTAGGAGGAAGCACTAAGGAGGCACAGGACAGAGGGAGGTCTCGGGAGGCAGAGGTAGGAGGTAGCACTGGTGAGGCAGAGGTAGGAGGGAGCACTGAGGAGGTAGAGGTAGGAGGGAGCACTGAGGAATCATAGGTAGGAGGGAGCACTGAGGAGGTAGAGGTAGGAGGGAGCACTGAGGAATCATAGGTAGGAGGGAGCACTCGAGAGTCAGAGGGATGAGGGAGCACTGGAGAGGCAGAGGTAAGAGTGAGCATTCGGGAGACAGAGGTAGAAGTGAACACTTAGGAGGTAGAAGTAGGAGAGAGCACTATAAGGATGCAGAGGTAGGAGGGAGTACTCAGTAAGCATAGGTAGGATGAGCACTAAAGTGGTAGAGTTAGGAGGGAGCACTAAGGAGGGAGATGTAAAGGGGTGCACTCGTGAGGCAGAGGAAGGAGGGATCATTCATGAGGGAGAGGTAGAAGGGAGAACGCGAGAGCAGAGGTAGGAGGGAGCACTCGAGTAGCAAAGGTAGGAATGAGCACTCAGGAGGCAGATGTAGGAGTAAATACTCGGGAGGCAGAGGTATGAGGGAACACTGAGAAAGGAGTGGTAGAAGTGAGCACTCGGGAGGAAGAGGTAGGAGGGAGGACACATGAGGCAGGGTAAGAGTGAGCACTCGGGAGGCAGAGGTAGAAGGGAACACTCAGGAATAAGAGGTAGGAGGGAGCACTCTTGAAGCAGACGTAGGACAGATGTAACAGGGAGCACTCATGAGGCA